>JAHIAM010004312.1:0-79242 GCA_021605205.1 Aegilops longissima | reverse complement strand
TAACCAGCCTCAATCATCACCCTAACCAACATGGCCGTGACCCACACCCCGATGCAGCGACGCAACCACTTGGTTCCGGGAACGGTGGCCATCCGAAAGCACAGCCATAATGCAAAGGCATTAGAATTCTAGGAAAATCGGCAGCATAACATCTAAATGCTCAAATCAAATTTGAGACATTCAAAATCAGATTTGCAAAACCACTCAACAACATCATATCAAGGTTCGTTCAAGTAATAGCATACTAAAATTTAGTAATACCGAATCGAGGAGGTAACCAACAATCCTACAAGGTACTACGGATAGTAACACGTGAACCTCGAGAGAAGAGAGCCTAGTCCTATACCCACGCTGAATGAGAAGAGGATGACTCAGATCGAGGGCATAAGGTAAAGGAGTAAAAGAGCCTTACGCTCCTCCCACAATCAATTCCCTACATATAACTAAAGCATTTCTAGACTCAACTTCACCAGTTTGGCTTAAGGACCTACAGCAGCCCCGCTCGATGCCAACGCTGTCAGACCCGATCCCAAGTCACATCGACCTAGCTGGTAACACCTCATATCACTTTGCGCCTCACGCACGGTATTCCCACGGGTGTCGCCTTACCATGGCCCGGACCGCTTATGCCTTTTTGCTCACGATATGATAGTGTCGCTAGCATCCATATGACAAAGAACCGGCCGACATGGCTAGTCGTGAACCCAAAGCGCACTAACCTATGGGGACAGTATACATGAAACACTTCGAGCATGTCGGTCATCAACGATGAACTGGCTGTAGCATCGCACAGACTCGTATCCCGGCTGTAAATGCTAGGCAGACTCCAAGTATCACCGGACATTTCAAGGGATGTACTATAGGAACGAATGAATCACATGCCGCCAAGTGTCCAAGCAAGAGTGTTAGCAGTGACTCGATATCCCGGCGAGCGGACTACTATCGCCGTAGCACAAGACTTACATTTCCATATGAGAGGCTGCCAAGGATAAACAACTAGATTGTCGGATCCCACTCATACCAAGCATTTCAATCATACACGCAATATGCCCGATATGAGTAAATACAACAAGGCATCACAACAAAACTCTACAACTCAAGTATTTTATTTAAGAGGCCCGAGGAGCCATACATAACATAGTCATCGTAGGGTCACATGACCCAACACTCAAGTCATACAATCATACAAGCACAAGCGAAGCAAAGTAGTCCGAGTAGACTCTAGAAAGAAAGAAAGCTTGTTGGAGCCTTTCTATCTACAACGGCCCTTCAAGTCTTAGATCGCCACCGGTGGCTAGCTTACTCGTCAAGTCAACATCTACATAGAACTCTTGAGGTATAATCCTCTCAAAAATATTGATTAAACATGAGTACAAAAGTACTCAGAAGTCTTACCACGTAATCCTATCATACATGCACATTCTCAAGGAAGGTAGTGGAGTTAAATGCAGCAAGCCAGCTTTGACTCTTGGCTAAGCTTATCCCACGTGACACACTTTGTAAAGCATTTTGTCGCATACGAGTCCACTATCCACCAACACAATACTCCACCGTGGATCCTCTCTTGTCATCCCCGAGAGGGCCATCCACTATACTCACACTTATCTTGGAGGCTTTTAGTAGTATCCATTTACTTGTCTATGAACCGATATAGGTAACCCAGAAGTCCTTCTCCGTGGACACGGCTATTCAATAGATCATAATTTAAACCCCGCAGGGTATACTCTTCACACACGCTCACCACTTATCGCCGCTACACGACATGTACTGCAACCTTCGCGAAGCCCAACGGGGTGTCGCCACGCCTACCTAAACACTCAAGTCCCTAGTCCAGGTTTATCGCCTATTCGGTTCCATCCGCAGGAGTCCGCCGAGGTTTCCCATACAGCCCCGAACGATGGCAGGGTTCCCAGATACCAAACGGCACTCGTACACAACATTGTACCGCAACACAACCCACCCCTAAGGTCACCATGTTGCCCCAAAGATGCTACAAACACCAAACTACTTGCAACTCCCCTGACTATGAAAGGTGGTTTAAGGAGAGGGTTTAACAACTTGAACTTAAGGTTTATTCAGATCTGAATAATTTCGAAATTTGCATATGAGGACTTACACTGATTTGTTATATGTTGTTCCCGGCCTCATTTAGACTTGCTTTGATGTGTTGTTCTTATTTGCATCATCTCTTGTCATGAGTAGCTTCATGTAGCCTTGTCATGCATCATGCTTGTTGTGCATCATGTCTTGTCTATGTGTGGTGTGTTTATCATGTTGTGTGCTTCCTCGATAGTTCCTGCTGCATGATCGTGGAGGATTCGCTCTGTCACGCTTGGTTCGCCTTTCATGGCTTCATCTTCTTCATGGACTCGCTCTCTTCCTAGCGGGATTTCGTGCAAGATGATCGCTACATCGGATCTCACTACTATCATTGCTATGCTAGTTGTTTGCTCCATCGCTTACGCTTACCTATCTCTTGTTGATCAAGCTTCCCAAATTGCTGCATGCCTCTCAACCGCTGTCACCCTTCCTAGAAAAACCGTTGTCCGCTATGTTACCGCTTTTGCTCAAATCTTATAGCGCTGTTAGTTGCAGTGAAGATGAAGATTGCTCCATGTTGGATTATGTTTATGTTGGGATATCACAATATCTCTATTTTTAATGAATCTATACACTTGGGTGGAAGGGCTCGGCCTTATGCCTGGTGTTTTGTTCCACTCTCACGCCTAGTTTCCATTACATCGGTATTATGTTCCTGGGATTTTGCGTCCCAACGCGGTTGGGTGATTTATGGGACCCCTGACAGTTCGCTTTGAATAACTCCTCCAGAAGGCCCAACATTGGTTTTACCATTTGTCACCACCTATACCTTCCCTTGGGAGAAGCTAACCCGAGGGTCATCTTTATTCAGCCCCCGGCCAATGCTTGTCTAAGTGTTGGTCCTAACTAGAGTCCTTTGCAGCGCCACCTTGGGAAACTCGTGGCTGGTTTTAGTTGTGGTGCTCATCCGTGTTTCGAGAACGAGATATGTGCTTCCTATCGGAATTGTCGGCGATCGTGCGTCTTGCTGGTCTTGTTTTATTACCGTCGAATGTCTTGTAGACGGATTCCAGACTGGTCGGGTCTTCCCGGGAGAAGGAATATCCTTCGCTGATCGCGAGAGCTTATCATGGGCTTGTTGGGACACCTGCAGGGTTTGAACTTTCAAAGCCGCGTCTGTGGTTATGTGGAAGATGGAATTTGTTAATATCCTGGTAGTAAACTTGAAGTAAACTCTTCTAGTACACCAACCGTAGGCGAATCGCGAGTGTCTCTTTTCGGGGTTGATCGAGAGGAGAACACGGTTTCGGGTTATGTCCGACGAAGTAGGAGTTCAGATCACTTCTGATCATTACTAGTTGATTACCGCTGTTTTTCTTCTTCGCCTCATTTGGCGTAAGTTACGCCATACTCGCTTAGTCGCTGCTGCAACCTCACCACTTTACCCCCATTCTTATCCTTTAAGCTTTACTAGTCTTGATACCCATGGTAATGGGATTGCTGAACTGCGGGTTCATGGGCTTACTACAACAACAGCTGTGTACAAGTTTATGCGATGATCATGACGCGAGAGCGATGTTTACTTGTTTTGGAGTTCTTCTTCCGCTTCTTCTTCGATCGTGGATAGGTTCCGTGTCGGCAGCCCGCTAGCGGTGGTGTCATTTGAGTTTTTGTTTGTGTTTCATTCGTAGTCGGATGATGCTCTTATGTATTGTGATGTTGTATTCGTGACATTGTATGTATTGATGTATCCCAATATTTATGTAATGTTGATGTAATGATATCCACCTTGTAAAGCTGCCTTCAAGATTCGCTTTATCCTTGGTGGGACCTTCTGAGTTCTTTTAGGATAGAGCCGCATCTTGGGCGTGATACCCCCGTCCATGCTTCCACTGGCGGAGGTGTCGCCGAGTTTGTCATCCGGTCGGAGAACCCGCCGACAACCTGCTCCAACTTCCGTGGCTTCTTCATCGGCGAACTACTGCCTCTCCGTCCAGAGGACTCGCTGCAAAGCGGATGGTTGTTGCAGCAAGGCCTCTTGGGTCGGGTCGAGACTTCCGCCACGGCAACATAGCTCCAGCCCGCGGCCGGTAGACGCTCGCCTGCGCGCCGTGGTTAGGTGCAAAAGTGCACCTCCACTTCAAGCACGATGGTGGATCGACCTCTATGTGAGGGTGTTATGGAAGATGGTTGTCGGTTTGTGCTATTCTAGGCGAACGACGTGAGGAGGTGCTCGCCTTGGTGACGGTCGCATAAGGATGAGGGCGAGCTCGCGCGCTTAATCGTCTGCCCAGTTATTACCGCTTCTTCCTCCGGCGACAGCTTCCAGAGCGGGCGCTACGATCAGCCGCCGCTACGATTTGAAGGCGGCAGCGGTCACTTCGCCGCCGCCAGCCCGGAAGCGAGGAAGGGTCCGCTAGGCTCGGGTGGCTTAGGGGCCTGCCTCGTGGTCGCTGCAACACCACCTTTGTTTTACTCCTTTTCCTGCATCAAGAATAAACCAAGATGGGCTCATGGGGCGCAACCAACTATGGTTCCTTGTTATTGCACTATGCGTAGTTTCCGTGCCGTGTCGTTATTCTGCAAACATAACTTAATCGCATATTCAGACGCCTCTAGCTCACGAGGTTCCAAAAGCAAACTTCGATTAAGGAAAAGCGACAACCACGGAAAGCAAATGAAAAGCCGCACCGCACCTAATCTAGTCTTCAAGTCTTCACCAATGGAGCTAAGTGCTGCTACTAGGCGTGGGTAGGAGCCCCAGGCCCGAGGCCGCCGGGCCTCGAGATTCCGGGGCGGTATAGCCCCAACTCATTATTACGTGAGAGTGTCATGGCGGCGATTCTTCATAGGCACCGGCCTTCTTCACAGGCTCGGCCTTCTTCACAGTGCCCGCCTTGCTTCAAGGGTAGAACTTCCGGAGGTGCCGATGTTCCGTGTTTTGATAGGTATCCTGCCTTGTTTGTCCAGCAAAGACGCCGCCAGGCTTGAGATGTGGATCACCTTGAACGGCCCTCCCACATTGGTGAAAGCTTATGCAGCCCTTACCTAGAGAGGACTACCAGACTAGGTCACCCGCCTCAAGTGTCTTTGAGCAGATGTTGCGGCAAAGGGTATCGCCGCAACGCTTGTCGGTGCTTTTCATAACCGCAGCTTCGGACGACGCCTTCCCCAAAGACGATCCATCTCGCTCGGCGCCCCGCTGTGTTTCTGGCCGAATGCCAGACTGTGACGGAGCGATGCCACTCGTGAGGAAGGACTGTCACCCAGATGAGGAAGAATGGAGTCTCGCTGCTGGCTTGGTGGGTGGTGCGGATGGACAACAACACGGATCGGAGCTCTCCAGCCCCTCGCCATGTGCCTCTAGCTTCTCCTTGAAGGTCTGGTCATGAGGTCCTCAGACCTCCGCCATAGCGCTGCTCGTCTCCGACCATTACTCTCGGGTGGGCCACCAAAGCGTAGTAGATCATGCTCCAAGGTTAGCACAAGAGGTTTTGAAGAGGTTATAGTAAACTGTGAGTCTATCTCGTGATGATGCGTTGGGGACCCAAAGCGCTCACGAGGCCCTTGATGAACTTGACAGCAGAGCCGCCGATGGTACGGACGGCTTCCACTTCCGCCACTTGGTGAACTTGTCATGGCGAGATAGGGAGATAGCGGTTCTCGGCGGCTATGGAACGGGCTCAAGATGTCCAGCCCCAGACCGTGAATGGCCACGTGAGCGAATGGTTTGGAGGCCCTGAGCTGGCCGATGGATTTGTTTACGTAATTGGCAAGCCGCAGACTTCACCAGCCAACAAGGTTGCTGAGTGGCCGAGGCCAAGAGAATCCATCGTGAACACCTTGCCGACAGGGTCCGTGACGACGAGTGGTGTCCGCAGTCCCTCGCGGTACGCCAGCCAAGAACTCCCTTCCTGATCATCGGAGATGCGAAAGACGTGCGACTCGCTCGGTCGCTTCTCGTACAACCTGCCGCCTTGATATAATATGACATGGCTTGCCGGGCCACGCGCCTCCGCTGGCCCTTCTTCCTTCTCCCAATGTCTCGCGGCCGTACTCCTTGAAATCCTGGTCCAGCATTCCTCCCGGGCTCGAGCGCCATAGCAGCCAGCCTCGGTCGGGCCACAGCCGGGCCCTGCGGGTGGAGGCTGTGTGAGCCCTCCCGGCGCCGAGTCGCTTGAAAGTGGTCGTAGCCGGCGGCCCAAGAGCCGCCTCAAAGATGCCGGGTTCTTTGCTGCCGCTGATGTCTTTCCGCGATGTCGCTGGCTTCCTTATTAGTGCCCTGGGCACGTGCGCCTCCAGCCCCGTAACTGCTTCTCCATCTAACGACCCGCAAGGTACGCCCATGTGCTGGGCTCTTGCTCTCAGATACTTTGGTAGGAGAAGGACGAGGAGTTGCGAGTCACCTCCCGACGGTAAGGCGCTTCACCCCTAGAGCTGCCACAGCCTTCAAAGCTAGCTATGAGGCCTTCATATTCTACTTATATTGTTGGAGACCTTCTCGCCATGTCGGAAGCAAGAGTTGCACCACGAGTAAAGCTTGTACCGAGTGGGGGAATGAGCACGCTTCCACCCTCAAGGCTCTGGTGCGCCGGCGCCATTGAAATACATGACCCAGCCATCTCGAGCCCCGGCCCCGGGTGAAGTGGATCGGCTCGCTTCTTCAAGCATCGGCATCCGCCCATTCTGCCACAAAATCAGCTGCCCCTTTGTGATCCTGGTAGTGCTGAACTCAATCGAATGCTTGCAGCTCGATGTTCCACTTAGCTAACCTTCCAATGAAGTTGGGGCTCACACCCTCTCGCAACGGTAGGCTAAGACGCCCTGATGGGGTGGCCTGGAAAGTAGTGTCGCAGCCACGGAGGCCACCAAGAGGCGAGCAGAGCTTGAGGCATGGGGTAGCGTGTTCGCCTCAAGAAGACGGTGTCGACGGCACACCGGTGTTTGACGAGAGCTGCACACTGCCGAGGCCCGGTTTTGTGGAGATTGGGGCATCGTCGAGGGGAGGGGGCCTCAGACATGACCGCTCGGAGTTTTCTGACGTTGTCCGCCGAGCTTGGTCTTCATCAAGGAGGTTTTTCGCTTTTCCCGATCTCGCACCACTTTGGCTCCGGCCATGCAGCTCCTTGATTGGGCCTCGAATCAAGAAACCAGCGCTACAACAAGGAGTACGGGTATGCAAGGTAGAGTACCAGGGCTTGAGAGGTTGTGCTGCCACCATCACTGGAGGGCTGGTAAGGTATTTCTGAGGGTCCACCACCCACTCCCAGAAGTAATAGGAGGCTGAGCATGAAAGGCACGTGAAGAAGGCTGAAGGCTTTTACGAGAGAGCATTGAGGCCGCACCGCTGTCGGCGAGGGTCTTGGTAACGGCCACGTTGTAGATGGTGGGGCGGCAGAGCATTGGGAGCATGCCGAGCTACCGTGGAGTCGGTGGTCTCCAAGCCGGCGGTGAGGTCGGCTCGCGCAGCTCCACCCGCAGAGCCCCGGCACTTGAGGGGGCCCCGGGATCCGACAGAGGAATGGCTTGATCGTGATGCATCTAAAGGCGGTGCTCAGAGCCGCCAAACAGGTTGCCACCGCTGGTGCACCGCACCACGTAGCAAGCGTGAATAGGTCGCGGAGTTCCCCAGACCACCGTGGATCCCGTGCGGAGGTTGAGCAGCCATGGGAACCAGCATTGCCATGATCTTGTCATCGCCCGCCTCGAGGACAGCCTCTCAGACGCCAAAGAAGGAATGGCGATGGTCTACGGCCGTCAACGCTGGCGGTGTGATTTCAATCGCACACCAATCATGCACGCAAATGTGTACGATCAAGATCAAGGACTCACGGAAGATATCACAACACAACTCTACAAATAAAATAAGTCATACAAGCATCATAATACAAGCCAGGGCCTCGAGGGCTCAATACAAGTGCTCGATCATAGACGAAAGAAGCAACAATATCCGAGTACGCATAAGTTAAACAAGGTGCCAGATGGCTAGCACAAATCGGGATATGATCGAAGAGGAGCAGGCCTCCCGCCTGGGATCCTCCTAGGTCACTCCCGGTCGCCGCTGCCGGGCTGCACGAGTAGTAGGCGCCCGAGTAGTAGTCGCCATAGGCGGCGGCCTGCCCTGGCTCCATCGTCGCTGCAGCAATCGAGTAGAGATAGGGGAAAAGGGGAAACAAGGCAACCGTGAGTACTCATCCAAAGTACTGCAGCAAGGAGCTACACTACATATGCATGGATATATGTGTAAAGGCCATATCAAGGACCGAATCGTAATGCCGTAATAAGAGGGGATAGCTAGTCTTAACGAAGACTACGCTCGACACTGCTCTTGCAATGGTAGAGGACGATCCAAGTCCTCCAAGTAACAATATATAGCAATAATCCTACCCGCAATCCTCGCTCATATCCCCGAGCGAGCGCGACCACCGTTGTATCCGCACTTGAAGGGTGTGTTTTATCAAGTATCCGGTTCTAGTTGTCATAAGCTCAAGGTACAACTCCAAGTCGCCCTGTTATCAAGATCACGGCTATCCGAATAGATTAATCATAGGGTGCACCATCTTACCCAAAGACGCTTTGATCCCATTTGGCCGGACACTTTCCGGGTCATGCCCGCCAGAAGATCAACACGCAGCCCCACCTAGGCACAACAGAGGCCAACACGCCGTCTAAACCTAAGCGCGCAGGGTCGGCCCATCGCCGAAAGCACACCAAGACGCTGCGACGCGCCGCCGAAGCAGCTCCAAAGAAAGTGCTCCAAATTAATCCGGCTACCGCCTGCCGCCGACGTCTCAAGTACTGGCCGATACCGCGACGCCGATACCCATAACTACTCCCGAGATGGTTAGTGCGATAAGCTCAGAGCCAACCCGCATCAAATACCAAGACCTCGCAGCAGTAACCGCGAACGTAAAGCCAGTGCCCACCTCTCCTAGGCGGTCTCAACCTGCCCCGCGCTTCCGCCACAAAGATCCACTCATGGTGCTCCATCACCGACCCACTTTTAGTCTCACATGTATCATGTATAAGTATATAGATATACCCGTGATCAACTCCGAGTGATCACGCCCGATAGTATAGCACGCGCACGGACAAGAAAGTAGGGCCACAGATGAAAGTACTAGCATCCTATACTAAGCATATAGGATTGCGTAAGGTAACAATGGTTACAAGGACAAAGCTATGCAGCAAAGATAGGAGTATCTAAAAAGAAGAATATGCTACTACTAATGCAAGCAGATAGAGAAGAGTAGGCGATATCCGTGATCAAGGGGGCTTGGCTCGGGTTGCTCGAGAGAGGGTCACAACACTGTAGTCGAATCGCAGCAGCAAAGGCCGGTCTCAGAGTCTACCGGAGAGAAGAGGGGAAGAAACAATGAATACAAAGTAAAACAGATGCATATCGATGCATGATATGACAAGAAGCGAGCTAGGCGTGTTCTAACGGGTAAGAGGGTACTGGTTAGGGGAAAAAACAACTGAAGTTTTCCGTTCCGGACGCCCGTCAGATGAGGAACCGGAGAGGAAAGTTTGCGTGTTCGATAGGTTAGAGAGGCAGGGTGGACGAACGGATCATGTGATCCGGATTCGCCTCGCTGCTCGAGCAACTTCTTCATGTTGAAAATATTTTAACCGGATTACGGATTAAAAGATATGATTTTTAAAAGAATTTATTAACTGGAATTTAACTAATTATTTAATTAATTTCGAAAATGCATTTATGACATCAAGATGATGTCATGCCGACATATCAATAATGTGGTTGACTGAGTCAACCCCGATGTGGGTCCTGCATGTCATACTAATGACTAATTACCCTAATCGATTTAATTAACATTACTTAATTAAGTTAATTAATGATTAGGTTAATTAATCATAATTAGATTAATTAATTATTTAATTAATTAATTAATTAATTAACTAATTAGTTAATTAGTTTAATTTATTTCATTTTGTTTTTATTCCGCTTAAATAAAACGCTTTTTGGGGGCCCCATGGGGTGGCCCCGGCCAAACGGCAGCGGGCGTTGCGGGCGATGCCCAAACCCGACGGGCGCGATCTGTATCAAGCGCGGCGTCACCGAGGCCAACGGGGACCGGGCGCCTGAGGCCACGGGCGGCCGGGGTCAGAAGACGGCGCGATGCCGGGCGGTGAGCGGCGCCGAGGCGACAGGTGGGGTTTCGCCGGGGCCGAGCGCCGCAAGGGAGAGGTTCGTCGCGCGAGGGGCTGAAGGGCGCCGGAGATGCCGCCGACGGGGTGGGGGAAGGAAGGGGAGAGGCGGCGCGGTCAAGCCGGCGGGCCTCAACGGCCGATCCGCGAGAGGGGGGAGAGGGAACGGGCGGCGAGGCTGCTGGCATTGGTTACGGATGGAGCGGGCGACGGGCCACGGGCGCGAACGGGAGAGAGAGGAGCGGGGTCGGTGCGGGTGAGCGCTGGTGGATTGGGGCTGGCGATGAAGCGGGCGCGGTGGGCCGACCCGGAGGGAGGAGAGAGAGAGGGCCTCACAGGGGGGAGTCGGGTCAGGCAAAGGGCGCGCGCAGGAGGGGCCGGACCACGGGGAGGCGTCGGGAGCGTACACAAGGACGCGGGAGGGCGGGGGACACCACATGTGTGAGTGCCCGCGCTGGGGCATTTGAGGGAGGAGGGAGCTCCCAGCGGTGGGGAGGAGGAGAGGGGGTCCGGGCGGCGGGAAGCGGCGGCCAGGCGAGGTGGGGCGGCAGGGCCTGGCTGGGAGCCCACCATCCAATGGGCGAGGGAGGGGTGGGGGCGGGGGAGGAGGCGGCTGGGCTGCAAGGGGTGGGGAGGTCGGGCTGGGCCGATGGGCCGCCTGTGGGGGAATGGGCCAGTGGGGAGGGGCCATGGGGGGGAATGGGCCAGGTGTTATCCTCCTCATTTCTTGTCTTACTTTTCTTTTTTTTTTTCTTTTCTGTTTTATTTATTTAAAATGCCAAGGCATTTTACAAAAATTAGTGCACCCCACCAATATTAGGTTAGCTATTTTAGACAACCCCTAACATTTTAGCTTTTGTTTTTGAAACTTTTATCGCTTGTTTTAGTTTTGATTTTTGTTTTAGACGGTTCAATCAAAGAGAGGTTATTAACATAACCGGGTGATTAATGCTCCTAATCATCCGGTGTTACAAATCTCCTCCATTACAAGAAATCTCATTCCCGAGATTTAGGAGGTAGAAGGAAAGAGTGCGGGATATTCATCTCAAGACGATCTCGCTCCTGTGTGGCTTCATCTTCAGAGTGATTCACCATCGACTTTGAGGAACTTGATCGCCTTTCGACGTAGCGGCGCTCAGCTTGGTCGAGAATGCGGACCGGATGCTCTTTATGAGAGGTCCTGTTGTAATTCGAGCACTTCATGGTCCATCGCCGATTGGGTCCTTAGCAGCGCCGGAGTTGGGACACGGAACACATCGTGAACCTGAGAAAGGTTCGACGGAAGCTCCAGCTTGATAGGCCACTTTTCCACGCCTTTCCGAATAGTGAAAGGGCCAATATAGCGAGGAGCTAACTTGCCTTTGATCCTGCGTGAGCACCTTCATTGGTGTAACGCAAGATAGGCCTTTTCGCCAAGTTGATAGACCATGTCTTTGTGATGACGGTCATACTTATTTTTGACGCGACCGGAGCAGTCTTGAGATTCTCGCATAATCGCGGACTTGTTCTTCGGCATGTTGATAATATCCGGACCGGAGTGGACGCTCCCAGTTTCACCAGTTCAGAGGGGTTCGCACTCGCCCATATAACACTTCAAGGGGGCCATCTTCGACTAGCTTGATAGCTATTATTATAAGAGAACTCAGCATACGGAGAGATTCCTCCCATTTCTTGCCAATGAGACGACACAAGCTCAAGCATGTCTTCGAATTTGGTTGACACGCTCAACTTGCCCTTGAGATCATGGATGAAAAGCAGACGAAAGATAAATGAGTCCCTATAGCTTCTTAAACTTGCCTGTAATCTTGAAGTGAATAAGCTGCCACGGTCCAACGATAACCAGGAATACCGTGAAGTGAAACAATTCGACATATAGAGTGTTGTGCTGACTAAAGTGATCGCTTTGACCGCCGTAAAATGTGCAACTTTAGAAAGTCGGTCAATGACAAGAATAGCATCATTACCTTTCTCGCGATTTGGAAATCAAAGGACTAAGTCCATTTCAACATGGTCCCATTTCCATTCGGGAATAGAGATAGGTTGCAGAGTTCCAGAGGCCTTTGATGTTCGCTTTGATACACGGCATCACACTCGTAAACATAGCGTAGCAATGTCTCCGCTTCATATTAGACCACTGAATCTTCGACTAATGTCTTGATACATCTTTGTACTACCAGGATGGATACATAGAGGCGATCATGAGCTTCTTTCATAACCTTCTGAGTCATATTCAGGTTTTCCTTCTTACACGGCACCACTAGGCGGCCTTTTGAAGTACAAGGCGCCATCATCAGCAATAGTGAAGGATGAGGGATTTTCCTGATGTCTTGTTTAAGCTTGTAGACTCTTGAGTCAAATCCTGCATTGTCTTTATGGTGCCCACGAGATCGGTTCAACAGCCGTATAGAGGGAACCCTAACACGGAGATTCATCTTGCGGAACTCCCGAGGAGGGGAGCGAGTGCACCGAGGAACAATATGGAGGTTCAGCTTGAATTCTTCAACAAGTGGGGCTGAACTTGTGAACTCAAGGTGGTTGGTGAAGACTTCATGCTCAAGGCATCAGCCATTACATTAGCCTTGTGGCTCGATAGAAATACCCAAATCAAAGTTCCACGCTCCATCCATCTCGCCGACGGAGGTTCAGGTCTGGCTGAGTAAACAGATACTTCAGACTTTGGTGGTCAGTGAAGATCTCGCAACGACACGAGAAGGTAATGTCGCCATCGCTTAGTGCATGAATGACGCAGCAAGTTCGGGTCGTGAACTGTAGTTCTCCTCGTGAGGGCGAAACGTCGAGAGGCATAAGCAACCACTTTGCTTCTTGCATTAGGACACTTAAACCTTGACGAGAAGCGCCGCAAGAAATGACGTAAGTCCTTCTTAGTATCGAGGAGCTAGCACGGGCAGAAGTCAACTTGTCTTTGAGTGCTCGGAAACTTTCCCCGACACTTATCTCTGTCCATTGAATTTGATTTTATGCAACAAGTTAGTCGAGGCCCGGCAATCTTGGAGAAGTTCTCATTTAATCGACGGCAATAGTCAAGCAGACCGAGAAAACTTCTGACTTGCTTAACGCTCTTCGGAGGAGTCCAATCGAGAATAGCCTGAACTTTTCAGGTTGACGGCAATACCATCCTTAGAAATGACATGCCCAAGATAGGTTACCGGAAGCCGAATTCACATTTGAGAACTTGGCATAGAGTTGATGCTCGTAGTTTTTCCAAAGACAAGACGAAGATGTTCAGATGTTCTTCTTCATTCTTGGAATAGATCAGATATCATCCAGATAAACCACGACTAACTTGTCGAGGTAATCCATGAATATATAGTTCATCAGCGAGAGAAGGTGGCTGGAGCATTGTTGCCGAAGACATGACGGTGTACTGTATGAACCATAACGAGTCACAAATGCGGTCTTGGGGATATCCTCCTCACGAACACGGATCTGGTGGTAACCCAACCTCAAGTCGAAAAAAACATCGACGAACCAGCAATTGATCATAAAGATCATTGATCCGAGGAAGAGGATACTTATTCTAATGGTAGCTTGATTTATAGGACGGTAGTCTTGGACCAATCGGTTTGTCCCATCCTTCTTCTTGACAAAGAGAGAAGGTGCTCCCAAGGTGAGCAACTTGGTAAAGCCGCTTTGAAGAGATTTCGATTTCTCCTTTAGCTCAAGGAGTTCATGCGCGCATCTTGTAGGGTCGCCATTATAGGAGTGGTGCCTGTTTCAAGTCGATGACGATTCGACAGCTCTAGCAGGGGAATCCTGGAAGTTCTTCAGAAAGACGTTTGGAAATCGCAAACGACAGTGAATGTTTTCAATTCCCGAGGGTGCGGCGCTCAATGCATTCAATGCATAGAGCCTTGCCTCGCATCTTGAACCGCATTTATGTAGCCATTATTTCATCGTAGGGTGTAGCAGATGGACGGTCTTAGTGGCTAAACGATTGACGCCAGATGCGCTTTCAACCAATCCATCCCCAAAATGAGGTCGATGTTAGACGCCTTCGGATAATGGGGAGGCATAGAATTCCAACCTTCGATTTCACGGGACGCCGACGCCAACCATGGAGGTTTGACATTGTCCCAAGGGTTTTTACTACCAAGAGTTCATCTCTCACACTTAACGCCGTGCTTGTATGCAAAGTCTTCGACATGAATGAATGCGATGCCCTCGAATCAATAAAACAGATGCGTGTACTGAATTTACGAGGAGTGTACCCATCACAAGAGCAGGCTGGTCTTGAGCTTCGCCTGATCAACGGTTGGCCTGAGCTGCCCATAAGACTTGCTGTTGTTGCGGTTCGGGTGTTTCACGGCCAGCTGCGAAGGGCCAGCTGATTCGTTCGTTGCATTTCAGCACGGTGCCCTCGCTGTCCGCACCAAGCATAAGCCATTATTGGGAGTGGGAGCTTGGGGTGGTGGAGCTGGAAGCTTCGGCTGCTTAGTTGTAGGCGTGACGAGGTGTAGCATAGTTCTGCTTTGGAAGGTGTGCATTCCGCTGGTACATGCTGTTGGGAATCCATATCTATGCTTCATGAGGACGGGCCCAAGATGAGCCCGTGTCACGGCTATACCGTTAGAGCTCCGTATTCCTGCACAGTTCGACATTGATAGCTTTGTTCACCAAGGTATGAAATCAGAAAGTCGCGGCACTAGAGTGCGTAGCTTGATGTCACTTGAAGACCGTCACGGAACTTCCGCCTCAAGGCATCAGTTGCAATATCCTTCAAAGATAGCGTAGACAAGTCCAGAACTCTCGCCGATAGGCTTCAATGCTTGTTGCCTTTGGGTGAGGTTATGAACTCACGCTTCTTCCGGTCCATGACCCCTGAGGGATGAAGCGGCACGGCGGCAGCCCTGAAGTCTGGCCAGTGATGAGTGTTCCAACTGCAGAGTACCGTGGCTGTCCCACCATTGAGCTGCGGGTCCTTCAGAAGAAGGAAGCAAAGGTGACATAGCCGGCAGGGGCTACATCAGCACTCCATCTCATAGGTGATGTCACGGAGCCGCCATCGCATCCAAAGGGCTGAGTTGAGCTGCGTACACGCCGGGTTCAGCGATGAAATCTCAGAGTTGTCCCGGCTTGCGGTGCATATTGGGGCGAGGAACTGAGCCATCATGTTCTCCATGAACTGGCGATTCATCTCGAGCTGTTGGATCATACCAGCCATGTACTCAAAGCGGTGGTGGAAGTTGGCACCACGACTACTACCTGCCTGGCCTAACCATCCTGCTATTATATAACAGGGTAGTTCAAGATTTGAGAAATTGCAAGAGACAGAATCATTCATGATGAAACATGCATAATGAAAGCAGATGATGGGAACTACATAGTAGTTGGCATATCTTACAAAAGGAATCATGCATAGAGTTCGATATATAGAGTCCAGACATAGACTACTACATCATGTATGCACGGTGCTCGCGCGTAATACATCAAACACTAACAAGCAAGTCTACATCATCCCACGCGGCATCATGGAGGTAGTCAGAGCCCTAAAGCTGGTAGTGCAAGGATAGTCCTCCACGCTGCTGACCTGGGGCCATGGATACTCCGTGCTGAATCCACGCCCGTGGGCGTAAAGGCTGCGCGAGAGTAGCTCTCCACTCCTCTCCGGCCGGATCTGGAGAAGGTGGATGAGATCCACCAACCCCGCGAACCAAACGGCGCCCCCGATCCCGGATCTCCTCGTCCCGCATGCCTCCGTCCCGCGTTGACTTTCGCGGAGGTATAATTTTCACCAAGTCCCTGAGATTCTCAGCATTCTGGTGCCCTGTTCAACATGCCATAACTCCCTTGTGGTGCTCCGTTTCATGCGTATAATATGTCAAATTGTTCGACTCAACGAGTACTTCATTTTATTCCATTGTGTAATGCTTGTTTGAGTTCATCTTGATGCCTGAATCTTCGTTGTAAGAGTGCTATATGATGTTAATCTGCTAAAACTGTTATAACATATTCATTTGTCGTTTTTGCCATGTTTGATGTGTGCATGCTATGAGGTTGATTCCTACATGAGTTTTGATCTATGTCATGCCTTATTTACAGGGGTGCTATCCATGTATTTTTGTGATTCCTGTAGTGAGTGCATCAAGCTTGTTAAGTAGGGTACTTGATGTTGCTGTTTTGCATGTCTGAATCTGCTATATCATGATGCTATGTTAACCTGCTTCTACAAGTCATTATATGCATAATCTCGATATGTTCACTAAGTATGTTTTATTATACATGTCATTCTCTATCCATCCATGCCCCTGGTTGCATTTTTAGCCTGCTGTAACTTGTTGTAATCTTGCTCTCAACTTGCTAAATAATGTTGTTGTCAGCCTGTTAACATTAAGTTCAGTTTTGCCATGAGCTTTGCTAGTGATCCATGCGCCCTATGAACTTTATCTTGCCATGTTTAGCTTCATAAATATGCCTTCTTACTGTTGGTTGCCTTTCCGTGCCATGTATTGCTCTGTGGTGAGTGGTTCAAGCTCACCAACATGCCTACTTATTGTTGTCCCTGCCATGTATAAATCTGTCATATCATTTGCCATGTTTCCATGGTGCCATCATATCTTCTGATCCTTTTTAGCTCATGGTCAGTAAGGGACTTTTGTTCTATGAAATTATTAGATTCATGCCATGCCTTTGTTTGCCATGATAAGTTCCTGTAACATGTTGTTTGATAGCTCTAAATATTGCAACCTGATGTTATTTCTGCAAAGTCTGAAACTGTTATTATTTGCAATCTTTCCATGTCTTTTTGAGCATGTTCTAGTTGTTTCTGGAGTTAGCTCAGTGTTCATGTTTTGTCATGCTTTACCTGTACTTCATGTCCATGCTTCTTGTTCTAATGTTGAGGTGCTGTAGCATGTTGTTTTGGTGCTTGCAATATGCCTAGTTGCTGTTTTGGACAGATTGTTGTTATGTCTTGTATAGAGTGTATGTGTTGAACCGTTGCTCCGTTTTGAGTGTGCTCTATATGAAACTTGCTTGTTTTTGCACGTAGTTCCATATTATCATGTTGCATCCTTTTTTTGAGGTGTTTGCTTGATGTTTGGATGCATTTAACATCAATGCCATGTTCAACTTGTTTTGCTCATATCTTCTAGGCCGTAGTTCCGAATTGAATGAACTTTAGATGTAACTTGACTAGAATTTATGGTAGATCATCTTGGTGCATCTTAACTTGCTGTTTAACAACTTGAACTTAAGGTTTATTCAGATCTGGAACAATTTCGAAATTTGCATATGAGGACTTACCGGATTTGTTATATGTTGTTCCCGGCCTCATTTAGACTTGCTTTGATGTGTTGTTCTTATTTGCATCATCTCTTGTCATGAGTAGCTTCATGTAGCCTTGTCATGCATCATGCTTGTTGTGCATCATGTCTTGTCTATGTGTGGTGTGTTTATCATGTTGTGTGCTTCTCTCGATAGTTCCCGTTTCGTTGCGATCGTGAGGATTCGTTCGTCTACGCTTGGTTCGTCTTCATGGCTTCATCTTCTTCATGGACTCGTTCTTCTTCCTAGCGGGATTTCAGGCAAGATGACCGCTACACTGGATCTCACTACTATCATTGCTATGCTAGTTGCTTCGTTCCATCGCTTTGCCGCGCTACCTATCTCTTGTTGATCAAGCCTCCCAAATTGCCATGTCAGCCTCTAACCGTTGTCACCCTTCCTAGAAAACCGTTGTCTGGCTATGTTACCGCTTTTGCTCAGCCCCTCTTATAGCGTTGCTAGTTGCAGGTGAAGATGAAGATTGCTCCATGTTGGATTATGTTTATGTTGGGATATCACAATATCTCTTATTTTTTAATGAATCTATACACTTGGTAAAGGGTGGAAGGCTCGGCCTTATGCCTGGTGTTTTGTTCCACTCTTGCCGCCCTAGTTTCCGTCATATCGGTATTATGTTCCCGGATTTTGCGTCCCTAACGCGGTTGGGTGATTTATGGGACCCCTTGACAGTTCGCTTTGAATATAACTCCTCCAAAAAGGCCCAACATTGGTTTTACCATTTGCCTACCACCTATACCTTTCCCTTGGGAGTAGCTAACCCGAGGGTCATCTTTATTCAGCCCCCGGGCCAATGCTTGTCTAAGTGTTGGTCCGAACTAGAGTCCTTTGCAGCGCCACCTTGGGGAAACTCGAGGGCTGGTTTTAGTTGTACGGTGTGCTCATCCGGTGTTTCCCTGAGAACGAGATATGTGCAGCTCCTATCGGAATTGTCGGCGCATCGTGCGGTCTTGCTGGTCTTGTTTTATTACTGTCGAAATGTCTTGTAGACGGGATTCCGAGACTGGTCGGGTCTTCCCGGGGAGAAGGAATATCCTTCGTTGATCGCGAGAGCTTATCATGGGCTAAGTTGGGACACCCCTGCAGGGTTTGAACTTTCGAAAGCCGTGCCCGTGGTTATGTGGAAGATGGGAATTTGTTAATATCTGGTTGTAGTAAACTTGAAGTAAACTCTTCTAAAGTACACCAACCGTGTGCGTAACCGTGAGTGTCTCTTTTCGGGGTTGATCGAGAGGAGAACACGGTTTCTGGGTTATGTCCGACGTAAGTAGGAGTTCAGGATCACTTCTTGATCATTACTAGTTGACGACCGCTTGCTTTTCTTCTCTTCTCGCTCTCATTTGCGTAAGTTAGCCGCCATACTCTGCTTAGTCGCTGCTGCAACCTCACCACTTTACCCCCATTCCTTATCCTTTAAGCTTTACTAGTCTTGATACCCATGGTAATGGGATTGCTGAATCCTCGTGGCTCACAGTTTACTACAACAACAGTTGCAGGTACAAGTTTATGCGATGATCATGACGCGAGAGCGATGTTTACTTGTTTTGGAGTTCTTCTTCTGCTTCTTCTTCGATCAGGGGATAGGTTCCAGGTCGGCAGCCTGGGCTAGCAGGGTGGATGTCATTTGAGTTTTTGTTTGTGTTTCATTCGTAGTCGGATGATGCTCTTATGTATTGTGATGTTGTATTCATGTGACATTGTATGTATTGGATGTATCCCCAATATTTATGTAATGTTGATGTAATGATATCCACCTTGCAAAAGCGTCTTCAAGATTCGCTTCTATCCTTGGTGGGACCTTCGAGTTCCTTTAGGATAGAGCCGCATCTTGGGCGTGACACCCCCGGTCCATGCTTCCACTCGGCGGAGGTGTCGCCGGAGTTTGTCATCTGGTCGGAGAACCCGGCCGACAACTGGCTCCAACTTCCGTGCTTCTTCATCGGCGAACTATCGGCCTCTGGTCCAGGAGGACTCTGGTTGCAGGCGGATGGTTGTTGCAGCAAGGCCTCTTGGGTCGCGGTCGAGACTTCCGCCACGGGCAACATAGCCCTAGCCCGCGGCTGGCAGACGTTCGCCCGTGCGCGTGGCTAGGGCAGGCGGTGCACCCTCCACTTCAAGTACGATGGTGGATCGACCCTCTATGTGAGGGTGTTTGCGGAAGATGGTTGTCGTGTCGGGTGCTGCCCCGAGGCGAACGACGGTGAGGAGGTGCTCGGCCTTGGTGACGGTCGCGACAAGGATGAGGGCGAGCCTGCCCTCTGCGGCGACCGTGTCTCGTCCAGTTACGGCTGCTCTTCCTCCGGCGACAGCTCCAGCAGTGGCGGCTACGACTAGCCGCCGCGCCCGATTTGAAGGCGGCAGCGGGTCACCTCGTCGCCGCGCCTCCGTGAAGCGCGAGGAAGGGTCCGGCTAGGCTCGGGGTGGCGCTAGGGGCCTGCCTCCGCGGGTCGCTGCAACACCACTTTTGTTTTACTCCTTTTCCTGCATCAAGAATAAAACCAGTATGGGCCCACGGGGGCGTGTACCGAACTATGGTTCCTTTGTTATTGCACTATGCGTGTAGTTTCCGTGCCGTGTCGTTATTCTGCGCAAACATAACTTAATCTGGTATATTCAGGACGCCCTCTAGCTCACGAGGTTCCAAAAGCAAACTTCGATTAAGGAAAAGCGAGCCAACCACGGAAAGCAAATGAAAAGCCGCGTCCGGCACCTAATCTAGTCTTCAAGTCTTCTCACCAGCGCGGAGCTAAGTGCTGCCACTAGGCGTGGGTAGGAGCCCCAGGGCCTGAGGCCGGCGCTCCTGAGATTCCGGGGCGTGTATAGCCCCAACTCATTATTACGTGAGAGTGTCATGGCGGCGATTCTTCATAGGCACCGGGCCTTCTTCACAGGCTCTGGGCCTTTCTTCACAGGCTCTGGGCCTTGCTTCAAGGGTAGAACTTCCGGAGGTGCTGGATGTTCCAGGTGTTTTGGATAGGTATCCCGTCTTGTTTGTCCAGGCGCACGTCGCCAGGCTTGGAGATGTGGACGACCTTGAACGGGCCCTCCCACATTGGTGAAAGCTTATGCAGCCCTTACCTAGAGAGGACCCGCCTCAGGACTAGGTCACCCGTCTCAAGTGTCTTGGAGCAGATGTTGCGGCAGTGGTATCGCCGCAACGCTTGCTGGTGCTTTGCCGCCCTCAGTGCAGCTTCGTGACGACGTTCCTCCCCCAGCACGAGATCCATCCCCCGCGTGGCGTCCTGCTGTGTTTCGTCGAATGCCAGGACCCGTACGGAGCGATGCTTGACCTCGTGAGGAAGGACTGCTTCAGCTCCGTAGATGAGGAAGAATGGAGTCTCGCCTGTTGGCTTGGTGGCGGTGGTGCGGATGGACAACAACACGGACTGGAGCTCCTCGTGCCAGCCCCTGCCACAGGCCTCTAGCTTCTCCTTGAAGGTCCTGGTCATGAGGCCCCTCAGGACCTCCGCGTTAGCGCGTTCGTCCTGACCATTACTCCTGGGGTGGGCCACCAAAGCGTAGTAGATCTGCGTTCCAAGGTTAGCACAGTAGGTTTTGAAGAGGTTACTAGTAAACTGTGAGCCGTTATCTGTGATGATGCGGTTGGGGACCCAAAGCGGCTCACGAGGCCCTTGATGAACTTGACAGCAGAGCCGGCCGGGATGGTACGGACGGCTTCCACTTCCGCTCACTTGGTGAACTTGTCGATGGCGACGTAGAGATAGCGGTAGCCCCCTGGCGGCCATGGGAACGGGCCTAAGATGTCCAGCCCCCAGACCGTGAATGGCCACGTGAGCGGAATGGTTTGGAGGCCCTGAGCTGGCTGATGGATTTGCTTGGCGTGGAATTGGCAAGCTTCGCAGGACTTCACCAGCTCAGCTGCGTCGTTGAGTGCTGTAGGCCAGTAGAATCCACTGTGAACACCTTGCCGACGAGGGTCCGTGACGACGAGTGGTGTCCGCAGTCCCCGCCGTGTACGCCAGTCAGCAACTCCCTTCCTTGATCACTGGAGATGCAGCACAGCGTGACTCGTTCGGTCGTTTCCTGTACAACTCGTCGTCTTGGATACAATATGACATGGCTTGCCGGGCCACGCGCTCCGCGTCCTCTTCCTTCTCCGGCAATGTCTCGTGCGTCAGGTACTCCTTGAAATCCTTGGTCCAGCATTCCTCCTGGGGCTCGAGCGCCAATAGCAGCCGAGCTCCTGAGGTCGGGCCACAGGCTGGGGCTCCCGTGGCTGGAGGCTGTGTGAGCTCCTCCCGATGCTGAGTCGTGCTTGAAAGTGGTCGTGTAGCCGATGGCCTGAAGAGCCGCTCCTCAAAGATGCCGGGTTCTTGCGGCTGCCGCTTGGATGCCCTTCTGGCGATGTCGTCGGCTTCCTTATTAGTGCCCCGGGGCACGTGCTGCAGCTCCAGGCCCCAGAACTGCTTCTCCATCTAACGCACCTCCGCAAGGTACGCCTCCATGTGCTCGTCCTTTGGCTCGTATACCTTGTAGGAGAAGTTGACGAGGAGTTGCGAGTCACCTCTGACGGTAAGGCGCTTCACCCCTAGAGCTGCCACAGCCTTCAGGCTAGCTATGAGGCCTTCATATTCTACGATATTGTTGGAGACCTTCTCGCCATGCTGGAAGCAGAGTTGCACGGCGTAGTAAAGCTTGTACTGAGTGGGGGAAATGAGCACTGCTCCAGCCCCCGCGCCCTGGTGCGCGAAGGCGCCATTGAAATACATGACCCAGCCATCTGGAGCCCCGCTCCCTGGTGAAGTGGATCGGTCTTCGCCTTCTTCAAGCATCGGGGCATCCGTCCATTCTGCCACAAAATCAGCGAGCGCGGCCCCTTTGTGATCCTGGTAGTGCTGAACTCCAACTGGAATGCTTGCAGCTCGATGTTCCACTTAGCGACCCTTCCAGCGAGTTGGGGCTCCTGAGCACCCTCTGCAACGGGTAGGCTAAGACGACCTTGATGGGGTGGCCCTGAAAGTAGTGTCGCAGCTTACGTGAGGCCACCAAGAGTGCGAGCAGGAGCTTCTGAGGCATGGGGTAGCGTGCCCTCGCGTCCCGCAGCACGGTGCTGACGAAGTACACTGGGTGTTTGACGAGAGCTGGCACACTGTCGAGGCCCGGGTTTTGTGGAGATTGGGGCATCGCCTGAGGGGGAGGGGTTCCTGAGACATGACTGCCCTCAGGAGTTTCTGTGACGTTGTCCTGCTGAGCTTGGTCTTCTACCGTTGAGGCCTTTGCTGCGCCTTCCTGATCCTGCACCACTTTGGCTCCGGCTTGGCGTGTGCCCTTGGATTGGCGCTCCTCCTGAACCGCAACCAGCGCCGCGCTGGCGGAGTACGGGGTGGCGGCAAGGTAGAGTACCAGGGGCTTGAGAGGTTGTGCTGCCACCATCACCGGAGGGCTGGTAAGGTATTTCTTGAGGTAGCTCCACCACCCACTCCCGAGAAGGGCTTGGTGAGGCTGAGCCGCTCGAGCGGCACGTGAAGAAGGCTGAAGGCTTCTACGGAGAGCAAGTTGAGGCCGGCACCGCTGTCGATGAGGGTCTTGGTAACGGCCACGTTGTAGATGGTGGGCGTGCAGAGCATTGGGAGCATGCCGGAGCCAGCGGTGGAGTCGGGGTGGTCTCCCGAAGCCGAAGGTGAGGTCGGCCTCTGGCGCAGCCCAACCCGGCAGAGCCCCCGGGCACTTGGAGGGGGCCCCGATCTGACAGAGGAATGGCTTGACGTGGCGATCTAAAGGCGGTGCTTGAGAGCCGCCCAGCAGGGCCGCGACTGCGTGGTGCACCGGCACCACGTAGCAAGCGGTGAATAGGTCGCGGAGTTCCCCCCAGGAGACCACCGTGGATCCCGTGAGGTTGAGCAGCCATGGGGAACCAGTTGGCCATGATCTTGTCATCGCCTCCGGCCTCGAGGACAGCCTCCTCAGACGCCAAAGAAGGAATGGCGGCAGGTCCGCCGTGCCGTCAGAATCGCAAGGCGGTGTGACGCTTCGATTCAATCGTACACTAATCATGCACGCAAATGTATGCGATCAAGATCAAGGACTCACGGAAGATATCACAACACAACTCTACAAATAAAATAAGTCATACAAGCATCATAATACAAGCCAGGGGCCTCGAGGGCTCGAATACAAGTGCTCGATCATAGACGAAGTTAAGCGGAAGCAACAATATCTGAGTACGACATAAGTTAAACAAGGTGCCATAAGATGGCTAGCACAAACCGGGATACAGATCGAAGAGGAGCAGGCCTCCCGCACAGGATCCTCCTAGGTCACTCCTGGTCGTCGTCAGCGGGCTGCACGTAGTAGTAGGCGCCTCCGGAGTAGTAGTCGTCATAGGCGGCGGCGTCTGGCTCCTGGGCTCCATCGTCTGGTTGCAGCAATCGAGTATAGATAGGGGGAAAGGGGGAAACAATGCAACCGTGAGTACTCATCCAAAGTACTCGCAAGCAAGGAGCTACACTACATATGCATGGATATATGTGTAAAGGGCCATATCAGTGGACTGAACTGCAGAATGCCAGAATAAGAGGGGGATAGCTAGTCTTAACGAAAACTACGCCACGACACCTGTCTTGCAACAGTAGGAGGGGACGATCTGAAGTCCTCCAAGTAACAACATATAGCAATAATCCTACCCGGCAATCCCCTGCTCATATCCCTGAGCGAGAGCGACCACCGGTTGTATCTGGCACTTGGAAGGGTGTGTTTTATCAAGTATCCGGTTCTAGTTGTCATAAGCTCAAGGTACAACTCCAAGTCGTCCTGTTATCAAGATCACGGCTATCCGAATAGATTAACTTCCTGCAGGGTGCACCATCTTACCCAAAGACGCTTGATCCCATTTGGCCGGACACACTTTCCGGGTCATGCCCGCCGCGTAAGATCAACACGCCGCAGCCCCACCTAGGCACAACAGAGAGGCCAACACGCCGGTCTAAACCTAAGCGCCAGGGTCAGGGCCCATCGCCTCGAGCACACACACGTTATGCGACGCGGACGGAAGCAGACCTAGCCCAAAGAGCGTTCGGTCCAATCCGGGCGCGCGCCTCCGTCAGCCGACGTCAAGTATTGCCGCCGATACCACGACGCGGGATACCCATAACTACTCCCGCGTAGATGGTTAGTGCGTATAAGCTCAGTGAGCCAACCCGGATCAAATACCAAGACCTCGTTAAGCGTGTTAAGTAACGCGAGCGCCCGAACAGGCCAGCCCACCTCTCCTAGGCGGTCTCAACCTGCCTGCTCGCTCCGCCACAAAGATCCACTCATGGGTGCTCCATCGGTGACCCGACTTTAGTCTCACATGTATCATGTATAAGTATATAATATATACCCGTGATCAACTCCCGAGTGATCACGGCCCGATAGTATAGCACGCGGACGGACAAGAAAGTAGGGCCACAGATGAAAGTACTAGCATCCTATACTAAGCATATAGGATTGCGGGTAAGGTAACAACGAAGTTACAAGGACAGGCTATGCAGCGAAGATAGGAGTATCTAAAAACAGAACATGCTATACTACTCTAATGCAAGCGATATAGAGAAGAGTAGGCGATATCCGGTGATCAAGGGGGCTTGCACTGTTGCTCTGGCAAGAGAGAGGGTCGTCAACACCGTGGTCGAACTGCCAGCAGCAGCGTCGGTCTCAGAGTCTACCGGAGAGAAGAGGGGAAGAAACAATGAATACAAAGTAAACAGATGCATATCGATGCATGACATGACAAGAAGCGATGCTAGGCGTGCCCTAACGTGGTAAGAGGGGTACTGGTTAGGGGGGAAAACAACCGGGAAGTTTTCCCGGTTCCGGACGTCTGTCAGACAGAGGAACCGGAGAGGAAAGTTTGCAGGTTCGATAGGTTAGAGGCGTGTGGTGGACGAACGGACTGCGTATCCGGATTCGTCTCGTCGTTCGAGCAACTTTCATGTTGAAAATATTTTAATCGGATTACGGATTAAAATATATGATTTTAAAAGAATTTATTAATTTCTGGAATTTAACTAATTATTTAATTAATTTCGAAAATGCATTTATGACATCAAGATGATGTCATGCTTGACGCGTCATCGATCAACGGGGTTGGTCGAGTCAACCCCGACAGTGGGTCCCATGTCATTCACTAATGACTAATTACCCTAATCGATTTAATTAACATTACTTAATTAAGTTAATTAATGATTAGGTTAATTAATTCAGAATTAATTAGATTAATTAATTAATTAATTAATTAATTAATTAATTAATTAGTTAATTAGTTTAATTTATTTTCATTTTGTTTTTATTCTGTTTAAATAAAACGTTCTTTTTTAGGGGCCCCATGTAAGTGGCCTGGGCCAACGGGCAGCGGGCAGGGCGATGCCTAAACCCGACGGGCGCGATCCAGGCTGGCGGCGTTGGCGCCGCCGAGGCCAACGGGGACAGGGCGCCGAGGCCACGGCGGCGGGGTCGCAGCCACGGCGCCGACCGCCAGCGGTGGCGGCACGTGAGGCGGCAGAGGGGGGGGGTTCGGCGGGTGGCCGAGCGCCGTCTTGAGGAGAGAGGCTCGGTCGGGTGCGAGGGCGCGAAGAAGCGCCGGAGATGTCAGCCGACAGAGGGGGGGGGAAGGAAGGGGAGAGGCCATCACGGTGGCGGGGCAGTCGGGGGCCTCGACGGCCGGATCCGGCGAGGGAAGGAGAGGAACGGGGCGAGCTGGGCGGCCGGCAGCCGGCGACGAGCCGGCGACGGGCCACGCGTCGAACGGGAGAGGAGAGGGCAGCCGGGGGGTCTGATGGCTGCTGTGGGATCGGGGCAGCGGCAGGCGGGCTGGTGTGCTGATCTGGGAGGGAGGAGAGAGAGAGGGCCTCACAGGGGGAGTCGGGTCTAGGCAGGGCGCGGTGGAGGCAGGTGGCGACCCGGGAGGCGGTCGGGGAGGCACTTGGCCGACGGGAGGGCGGGGCCACCACAAGGGTGAGTGCCCGCGCTTGGGGGGCGATTGAGGAGAGGAGGGAGCTCAGGGCGGTGGGGAGGAGGAGAGGGGGTCCGGGCGGCGGTGGGGCGGCGGGGCCGCCAGCAGGTGGGGGGCGGCGGGGTGGCTCGGTCGGGGTTTCTCCGCCCCGATCCAATCGGGCGAGGGAGAGGGTTGGGGGCGCGTGGGGGGGATGGGAGGCGGCTAGGGTTGCCGCGGGGTGGGGGGAGTATGTGGCGGGGCAGCTGGGCGATGGGCCGGCCAGGGGGGAATGGGCCATGGGGAGGGGCCAAGTGGGGAGGGAATGGGCCAGGTGTTATCCCTCCCCCTCATTTCTTGTCTTACTTTTCTTTTCTTTTTTTCCTTTTCTGTTTTAGTTTATTTAAAATGCCAAGGCATTTTACAAAAATTAGTGCACCCACCAATATTAGGTTAGCTATTTTAGACAACCCCTAACATTTTAGCTTTTGTTTTTGAAACTTTTTATCGTTTGTTTTAGTTTTGATTTTTGTTTTAGGACGGGTTCGAATCAAAGAGAGGTTAATTAACATAACCGGGTGACTACTGTTCCTAATCATCCGGTGTTACAAATCTCCTCCATTACAAGAAATCTCGTCCGAGATTTAGGAGGTAGAAGGAAAGAGTGCGGGATATTCATCTCGTAGGCGATCCTCGCGTTCTGTGTGGCTTCATCTTCGAGTGATTCGACCATCGGACTTTGAGGAACTTGATCGCCTTCGACGTGCGGCGTTCAGCTTGGTCGAATACGGACCGGATGCTCTTTATAGGAGAGGTCCTGTTGCAATTCGAGCACTTCGTGGTCCACCGCTCGGATTGGGTCCTTGAAGCAGCGTCGGAGTTGGGACACGTGGAACACATCGTGAACCCGAGAAAGGTTCGACGGAAGCTCCAGATTGATAGGCCACTTTTCCACGCCTTTCGAGAATAGTGAAAGGGCCAATATAGCGAGGAGCTAACGCCCTTGATCCCGGCGGTGAGCACCCTTCATTGGTGTAACGCGAAGATAGGCCTTTTCGCCAAAGTTGATAGACCATGTCTTTGTGATGACGGTCATAATTACTCTTTTAGCCTTGTTGAGCGGTCTTGAGATTCTCGCGAATAATGCGGACTTGTTCTTCGGCATGTTGGATAATATCCGGACCAAGTGTGGACGTTCCCGCTTTCACCAGTTCGGAGGGTTCGCACTTTCGTCCATATAACACTTCAAGGGGCCATCTTGAGACTAGCTTGATAGCTATTATTATAAGAGAACTCAGCATACGGAGAGATTCCTCCCATTTCTTGCGAATGAGGCGACACAAGCTCGAAGCATGTCTTGAGAATTTGGTTGACACGCTCAACTTGCCCTTGTAGATCATGGATGAAAAGCAAGATCGAATGATAAATGAGTCCCCATAGCTTCTTGAAAACTTGCCCGAATCTTGAAGTGAATAAGCTGCCACGGTCCGAACTCGATAACCAAAGGAATACCGTGAAGTGAAACAATTTCGACATATAGAGTGTTGCAAGCTGACTAGCGATGATCGTTTCTTTGACCGCCGTAAAATGAGCAACTTTAGAAAGTCGGTCAATGACGACAAGAATAGCATCATTACCTTTCTGCGATTTGGGAAATCCAGTGGCGAAGTCCATTTCAACATGGTCCCATTTCCATTCGGGAATAGAGATAGGCTGCAGAGTTCCAAAGAGGCCTTTGATGTTCTGCTTTGATCTGACGGCAAACGCCACACTCGTAAACATAGCGAGCAATGTCCTCGCTTCATATTAGACCACCGAATCTCTCGCGAATGTCTTGATACATCTTTGTACTACCGGGATGGATACATAGAGGCGTATCATGAGCTTCTTTCATAACCTTCTCGAGTCATATTCAGGTTTTCCTTCTTACGGCACCACTAGGCGGCCTTTGAAGTACAAGGCGCCATCATCGGCAATAGTGAAGGATGAGGGATTTCCTTTCACGATGTCTTGTTTAAGCTTGTAGACTTGAGTCAAATCCTCGCATTGTCTTTATGGTGCCCACGAGATCGGGTTCAACAGCCAGGTATAAAGGAACCCTGGGAACAACACGGAGATTCATCTTGCGGAACTCCGAGGAGGGGAGCGAAGTGCACCGGAGGAACAATATGGAGGTTCAGCTTTCAGAATTCTTCAACAAGTGGGGCTGAACTTGTGAACTCAAGGTGATTGCAGATGAAGACTTGCGGCTCAAGGCATCAGCCATTACATTAGCCTTGCATGGCGATAGAAATACCCAAATCAAAGTCTGCAGCAGTCTCCATCCATCTCTGCCGCGGAGTTTCAGGTCCGGCTGAGTAAACAGATACTTCAGACTTTGGTGGTCGGTGAAGATCTCGCAGCGATTACCGAGAAGGTAATGTCGCCCTTTGCTTTAGTGCATGAATGACGGCAGCAAGTTCGAGGTCGTGAACTGGTAGTTCTCCTCGTGAGGCGAAACTGTCGAGAGGCATAAGCAACCACTTTGCGCTCTTGCATTAGGACACCGCCTAAACCTTGACGAGAAGCGTCGCGATAAATGACGAAGTCCTTCTTAGTATCGGGAGGAGCTAGCACCGGGCAGAAGTCAACTTGTCTTTGAGTGTCCGAAACTTTCCGACATTTATCATCCATTGAACTTGACGCCCTTATGCAACAAAGTTAGTCGAGGCTGGCAATCTTGGAGAAGTTCTCATTTAATCGACGGCAATAGTCAAGGCGAGACCGAGAAAACTTCGACTTGCTTAACGTTCTTCGGAGGAGTCAATCGAGAATAGCTGAACTCTTTCGGGGTTGACGGCAATACCATCCTTAGAAATGACATGCCCAAGATAGGTTACTTCGGGAAGCCGAATTCACATTTGGAGAACTTGGCATAGAGTTGATGCTCTCGTAGCTTTTCCAAAGACAAGGCGAAGATGTTCAAGATGTTCTTCTTCATTCTTGGAATAGATCAGGATGTCATCCGGATAAACCACGATTTAACTTGTCGAGGTAATCCATGAATATATAGTTCATCGGCGAGAGAAGGTGGCTGGAGCATTGGTTAAGCGAAAGACATGACGGTGTACTCGTATGAACCATAACGAGTCACAAATGCGGTCTTGGGGATATCCTCCTCACGAACACGGATCTGGTGGTAACCCAACCTCAAGTCGAAGTTTCGAGAACACCGACGAACCAGCCAATTGATCATAAAGATCATTGATCCGAGGAAGAGGATACTTATTCTGAATGGTAGCTTGATTTATTGGGCGGTAGTCTTGGACCAATCGGTTTGTCCCATCCTTCTTCTTAACAAAGAGAGGGTGCTCCCCAAGGTGAGCAACTTGGTAATGAAGCCGCTTTGAAGAGATTTGTCGATTTCCTCCTTTAGCTCAAGGAGTTCATGCGGCGGCATCTTGTAGGGTCGCTATTATAGGAATGGTGCCTGGTTTCAAGTCGATGACGATTCGACAGCTCTAGCGGGGAATCCTGGAAGTTCTTCAGAAAGACGTCTTGGAAATCGCAAGCGACAGTGAATGTTTTCAATTCCCTCGAGGGTGCGGCGTTCAATGCATTCAATGCATAGAGCCTTGCCTCGGCATCTTGAACCGCGAGCATTGTAGCTTACTATTTCATCGAAGGGTGTAGCAGATGGGCGGTCTTAGTGGCGCAAAGCGATTGACGCCAGTATGCGCTTTCAACCAATCCATCCCCAAAATGAGGTCGATGTTAGACGTCTTCAGGATAATGGGGGAGGCATAGAATTCCAACCCTTCGATTTCCACGGGGACGTCGACGCCAACCATGGAGGTTTGACATTGACCCAAAGGGGTTTTTACCACTACCGAAGAGTTCATCTCCTCACACTTAACGTCGTGCTTGTATGCAAAGTCTTCAGACATGAATGAATGCGATGCTCCTGAATCGAATAAAATAGATGCAGGTACTGAATTTACGAGGAGTGTACCCATCACAGTAGCAGGATGGTCTTGAGCTTCGTTCAGATCAACGTGGTTGGCCTGAGCTTGCCCATAAGACTTGCCAGTGTTGTTGCGGTTCTGGGTGTTTCCACGGCCAGCTGCGGGAAGGGCCAGTTGATTCTGGTTCTGGTTGCATTCTCTAGCACGGTGCCCTGGCTGTCCGCACCTGAAGCATAAGCCATTATTGGGAGTGGGAACAGGAGCTTGGGGTGGTGGAGCTGGAAGCTTCGGCTGCTTAGTTGTAGGCAGACGAGGTGTAGCATAGTTCTGCTTTGAAGCAGGTGCATTAATTTGGTACATGCTGTTGGGAATCCATATCTTGCGCTTCTGCGAGGACGGGCCCAAGATGAGCCCATGTCACGGTTGCGCCTGTTAGAGCTCGTATTCCTGCGACCAGTTTCGACATTGATAGCTTTGTTCACCAAGGTGGCGAAATCAGCAAAGTCGTGCACTAGGAGTGCGAGCTTGATGTCAGCTTGAAGACCGTCACGGAACTTCTCCTGTCTGCGTGCATCAGTTGCAATATCCTCTTCAGCATAGCGAGACAAGTCCAGGAACTCTCGCTGATAGGCTTCAACAGTCTTGTTGCCTTGGGTGAGGTTGCGAACTCACGCTTCTTCCGGTCCATGACCCCTTGAGGGATGAAGCGGGCACGGAAGGCAGCCTGGAAGTCTGGCCAGGTGATGAGTGTTCCAACTGGCAGAGTACGCCTGTGGCTGTCCCACCATTGAGCTGCGGGTCCCTTCAGGAAGAAGGAAGCAAAGGTGACATAGCTGGCAGGGGCTACATCAGCAGACTCCATCTCATAGGTGATGTCACGGAGCCAGTCATCAGCATCCAGTGGCTGAGTTGAGCTGCGGTACACGCTGGGGTTCAGGCGTATGAAATCCTGCAGAGTTGTCCCGTTTGGGTGCTGGTGCATATTGGGGCGAGGGAACTGAGCCATCATGTTCTCCATGAACTGGCGATTCATCTCGAGCTGTTGGATCATACCAGCCATGTACTCAGGCGGTGGTGGAAAGTTGGCACCACGACCACGACCTGCTGGCCTAACCATCCTACTATTATATAACAGGGTAGTTCAAGATTTAAGAAATTAAGCCATAGACAGGAATCATTCATGATGAAACATGCATAGTGAAAGCAGATGATGGGAACTACATAGAGTTGGCATATCTTACAAAAGGAATCATGCATAGAGTTCGATACATAGAGTCCAAGACATAGACTACCACATCATGGGCGCACGCAGTGCTCGGCGAATACATCAAACACTAACAAGCAAGTCTACATCAGTCCCACGCGGCTGCGGGAGGTAGCTGTAGCCTGAAAGCTGGTAGTGCGGCAAAGGATAGTCCTCCACGCCGGTGACTGGGGCCGCGGATACTCGGTGCTGAATCCGACGCCCAGTGGCGAAAAGGGCCAAGTGCGGAGAGTAGCCTCCCACGCCCGCCAACCGACACCACTGGGCATCACGGTCTGGCTGGGTAGATCGCAGAGCGTGGCAGCTCTCCGATCGGACAAAGGGGTGCATCAGCGTCGAGCACGGTAGAGGTGCCGACGGGTGATGTACAACTCGTGACGAAGAGCTCGGTTAGCTCGATCCAGCCCATCAAGATGCGTAACAAAGTTCGATGGTGGAAGGCTCTCTGGTGACGATGGTGTAGGCAGCAGTAGTAACCTCCTCACCAACATCGACGCGATAGCAACGTGCCGAAGGGGAGGTGTCCAACTCGATACTCGCACGAAGACGTGTCGAGCAGCATAAGCAGCATCGTGGACTGCCATATCGATAGTCACTCCAACACCATGTGCGGTGTGCGAGACAAGAGTGGACTCATACTCCCGAGAGTAGAGGTGGACGATGGCGCGGCATCGCTCCCGGTTATAGTCCCGTACTCCTCATAGACGGTGTACTGGGGTGCCGCGATAACCCAGATAGGTCATCATCTCGGCTAGCACCGCAGTGATCCCGAGGCACCAATGGCGTCGTGTGGCGCACGACCCGCCTCGTGGGTTCCATCTGAAAACAAAGACGTTTCAAAGGAGTCAAATGACAGGGTGGAAATTGTTCAAATACAATTCCAAAAACAACTAAGGCTATATCCATCTTCGGGGTGAATGCGGTCACGGGATCCTAGTGATAGTTAGTAAAATCGTTTAACCCGAGTAGAAGAGAGTCCAGAGTCCCAGAGTAAAGGTCGAGGAGTAAAAGATCCTAATACCACCCGATGGCGACGTGGGCCCGTAAGGCACACAGATCCAATCGGCGAGGGAGAGGTGGGGGCGGTGGGATGAGGCGGCTAGGGTTGCAAGGGGTGGGGGGGAGAGGTCGGGGTCACGGGCCGATGGGCCGCCTGTGGGGGGAATGGGCCAAGGGGGGGCCAAGTGGGAGGGGAATGGGCCAGGTGTTATCCTCCCTCATTTCTTGTCTTACTTTTTCTTTTCTTTTTTTTCTTTTTCTGCTTTTTAGTTTATTTAAAATGCCAAGGCATTTTACAAAAATTAGTGCACCCCACCAATATTAGGTTAGCTATTTTAGACAACCCCTAACATTTTAGCTTTTGTTTTTGAAACTTTTATCGCTTTGTTTTAGTTTTGATTTTGTTTTAGGACGGTTCGAATCAAAGAGAGGTTAATTAACATAACCGGGTGACTACTGCTCCTAATCATCCGGTGTTACAAATCTCTCCATTACAAGAAATCTCGCCCGAGATTTAGGAGGTAGAAGGAAAGAGTGCGGATATTCATCTCAGAGACGATCTCGCTCCTGTGTGGCTTCATCTTCGTGAGTGATTCACCATCGGACTTTGAGGAACTTGATCGCCTTCCGACGCAGCGGCGCTCAGCTTGGTCGAGAATACGGACCGGATGCTCTTTATAGGAGAGGTCCTGTTGTAATTCGAGCACTTCGTGGTCCATCGCTCGGATTGGGTCCTGAAGCAGCGCCGGAGTTGGGACACGTGGAACACATCGTGAACCCGAGAAAGGTTCGACGGAAGCTCCAGCTTGATAGGCCACTTTTCCACGCCTTTCCGTAATAGTGAAAGGGCCAATATAGCGAGGAGCTAACTTGCCCTTGATCCCGGCGGTGAGCACCCTTCATTGGTGTAACGCGAAGATAGGCCTTTTTCGCCAAAGTTGATAGACCATGTCTTTGTGATGACGGTCATAATTACTTTTTGACGCGACCGAGCAGTCTTGAGATTCTCGCGAATAATGCGGACTTGTTCTTCGGCATGTTGATAATATCCGGACCAAGAGTGGACGCTCCCGCTTCGACCAGTTCAGTAGGGGTTCGCACTTTCGCCCATATAACACTTCAAGGGGCCATCTTCGCACTAGCTTGATAGCTATTATTATAAGAGAACTCAGATACGGGAGAGATTCCTCCCATTTCTTGCCAATGAGACGACACAAGCTCAAGCATGTCTTCGAGAATTTGCTGACACGCTCAACTTGCCCTTGTGATCATGGATGAAAAGCAAGATCGAATGATAAATGAGTCCCCATAGCTTCTTGAAAACTTGCCTGTAATCTTGAAGTGAATAAGCTGCCACGGTCCGAACCGATAACCAAAGGAATACCGTGAAGTGAAACAATTCGACATATAGAGGTTGCAAGTCGACTAGCAAAGGATCGCTTTTCGACCGCCAAAATGAGCAACTTTAGAAAGTCGGTCAATGACGACAAGAATAGCATCATTACCTTTCTCGCGATTTGGGAAATCCAGGACTAAGTCCATTTCAACATGGTCCCATTTCCATTCGGGAATAGAGATAGGCTGCAGAGTTCCAAAGAGGCCTTTGATGTTCTCGCTTTGATACGACGGCAAACGCCACACTCGTAAACATAGCGTAGCAATGTCCTCGCTTCATATTAGACCACCGTAATCTCTCGATTTAATGTCTTGATACATCTTTGTACTACCAGATGGATACATAGAGGCGATCATGAGCTTCTTTCATAACCTTCTCGAGTCATATTCAGGTTTTCCTTCTTACACGGCACCACTAGGCGGCCTTTTGAAGTACAAGGCGCCATCATCAAGAATAGTGAAGGATGAGGGATTTCTTTCCGATGTCTTGTTTAAGCTTGTAGACTTCAGAGTCAAATCCTGCATTGTCTTTATGGTGCCCACGAGATCGGTTCAACAGCCAGGTATAAAGGGAACCTCGGGGAACAACACGGAGATTCATCTTATGGAACTCCGAGGAGGGGAGCGAAAAATCGTGAGGAACAATATGGAGGTTCAGCTTTTCAATTCTTCAACAAGTGGGGCTGAACTTGGTGAACTCAAGGTGATTGCAGAAGACTTATGCTCAAGGCATCAGCCATTACATTAGCCTTGCATGGCGATAGGAATACCCAAATCAAAGTTCTGCAATAGCTTCCATCCATCTCTCGCCGACGGAGTTTCAGGTCTGGCTGAGTAAAATGATACTTCAGACTTTGGTGGTCGGTGAAGATCTCGCAACGACACGAGAAGGTAATGTCGCCACCGCTTAGTGCATGAATGACGGCAGCAAGTTCGAGGTCGTGAACTGGGTAGTTCTCTCGTGAGGGCGAATCGCCGAGAGGCATAAGCAACCACTTTGCGCTTTGCATTAGGACACCGCCTAAACCTTGACGAGAAGCGCCGCAAGTAAATGACGAAGTCCTTCTTAGTATCGTGAGGAGCTAGCACCGGGCAGAAGTCAACTTGTCTTTGAGTGTCCGGAAACTTTCCCGACACTTTATCTCGTCCATTGAACTTGACGCCTTTATGCAACAAAGTTAGTCGAGGCTCGGCAATCTTGGAGAAGTTCTCACTTAATCGACGGCAATAGTCAAGTAGACCGAGAAAACTTCTGACTTGCTTAACGCTCTTCGGAGGAGTCCAATCGAGAATGGCCTGAACTCTTCAGGTTGACGGCAATACCATCCTTAGAAATGACATGCCCAAGATAGGTTACTTCGGAAGCCGTAATTCACATTTGGAGAACTTGGCATAGAGTTGATGCTCTCGTAGCTTTTCCAAAGACAAGACTAAGATGTTCAAAGATGTTCTTCTTCATTCTTGAATAGATCAGATGTCATCCAGATAAACCACGCATTTAACTTGTCGAGGTAATCCATGAATATATAGTTCATCAAAGAGAGAAGGTGGCTGGAGCATTGGTTGCCGAAGACATGACGGTGTACTCGTATGAACCATAACGAGTCACAAATGCGGTCTTGGGGATATCCTCCTCACTAACACGGATCTGGTGGTAACCCAACCTCAAGTCGAAGTTTCGAGAACACCGACGAACCAGCCAATTGATCATAAAGATCATTGATCCGAGGAAGAGGATACTTATTCAATGGTAGCTTGATTTATTGGACGGTAGTCTTGGACCAATCGGTTTGTCCCATCCTTCTTCTTAACAAAGAGAGAAGGTGCTCCCCAAGGTGAGCAACTTGGGCGTAATGAAGCCGCTTTGAAGAGATTTGTCGATTTCTCCTTTAGCTCAAGGAGTTCATGCGCGCATCTTGTAGGGTCGCTTATAGGAATGGTGCCCGGTTTCAAGTCGATGACGAATTCGACAGCTCTAGGTGGGGAATCCTCGAAGTTCTTCAGAAAGACGCCTTGGAAATCGCAAACGACAGTGAATGTTTTCAATTCCTCGAGGGTGCGGCGCTCAATGCATTCAATGCATAGAGCCTTGCCTCGCATCTTGAACCGCATTTAGCATTGTAGCTATTATTTCATCGAAGGGTGTAGCAGATGGACGGTCTTAGTGGCGCAAACGATTGACGCCAGATGCGCTTTCAACCAATCCATCCCCAAAATGAGGTCGATGTTAGACGCCTTCGTGATAATGGGGAGGCATAGAATTCCAACCCTTCGATTTCCACGGGACGCCGACGCCAACCATGGAGGTTTGACATTGACCCAAAGGGGTTTTTACCACTACCAAGAGTTCATCTCCTCACACTTAACGCCGTGCTTGTATGCAAAGTCTTCGACATGAATGAATGCGATGCTCCTGAATCGAATAAAATAGATGCAGTACCGAATTTACGAGGAGTGTACCCATCACAAGAGCAGTGATGGTCTTGAGCTTCGCTCGATCAACGTGGTTGGCCCGAGCTTGCCCATAAGACTTGCTGTTGTTGCGGTTCGGTGTTTCCACGGCCACCGGAAGGGCCGCTTGATTCTGGTTCGTTGCATTCTCTAGCACGGTGCCCTCGCTGTCCGCACTCAAGCATAAGCCATTATTGGGAGTGGGACAGAGCTTGGGGTGGTGGAGCTGGAAGCTTCGCTGCTTAGTTGTAGGCGCACGAGGTGTAGCATAGTTCTGCTTGAAGCAGTGCATTCGGCCGGTACATGCTGTTGGGAATCCATATCTTGCGCTTCATGAGGACGGGCCCAAGATGAGCCCATGTCACGGTTATGCCTGTTAGAGCTCGTATTCCCGCACTGTTTCGACATTGATAGCTTTGTTCACCAAGGTGGCGAAATCAGCAAAGTCGCACTAGGAGTGCGAGCTTGATGTCACTTGAAGACCGCCACGAACTTCTCCCGCTCAAGGCATCGCTTGTAATATCCTCTTCAAAGATAGCGAGACAAGTCCAGAACTCTCCCGATAGGCTTCAACAGTTTGTTGCCTTGGGTGAGGTTATGAACTCACGCTTCTTCCGTCCATGACTTTTGAGGGATGAACGGCACGGAAGGCAGCCCGAAGTCCGCCAGTGATGAGTGTTCCAACCGGCAGAGTACGCCTGTGGCTGTCCCACCATTGAGCTGCGGGTCCCTTCAGAAGAAGGAAGCAAAGGTGACATAGCTGGCAGGGCTACATCAGCAGACTCCATCTCATAGGTGATGTCACGGAGCCGCCATCAAGATCCAAGGGCTGAGTTGAGCTGCGTACACGCCGGGTTCAGCGTATGAAATCCTCGCAGAGTTGTCCCGCTTGGGTGCCGCATATTGGGGCGAGGAACTGAGCCATCATGTTCTCCATGAACTGGCGATTCATCTCGAGCTGTTGGATCATACCAGCCATGTACTCAGCGGTGGTGGAAAGTTGGCACCACGGCCACGCACCTGCTGGCCTAACCATCCTACTATTATATAACAGGTAGTTCAGATTTAAGAAATTAAGCCAGACAGAATCATTCATGATGAAACATGCATAGTGAAAGCAGATGATGGGAACTACATAGTAGTTGGCATATCTTACAAAAGGAATCATGCATAGAGTTCGATACATAGAGTCCAAGACATAGACTACCACATCATGGGCGGCACGCAGTTCTCGCGCGAATACATCAAACACTAACAAGCAAGTTCACATCAGCCCCACGCTGCATCATGGAGGTAGTCAGAGCTCCAAAGTCGGTAGTGCGCAAGGATAGTCCTCCACGCCGCTGACTGGGGCCGCGGATACTCGGTGCTGAACTGACGCCCGTGTGGCGTAAAGGGCTGGCGCGGAGAGTAGCCTCCCACGCCCGCCAACCGACACCCCGGGCATCACGGTCCGGCCGGGTAGATCGCAGAACGTGGCAGCCTCCGAATCGGACAAAGGGTGCATCAGCCGAGCACGGTAGAGGTGCCGACGGGTGATGTACAACTCGTGACGAAGAGCTCGGTTAGTTCGATCCAGCCTATCAGCATGCGTAACAAAGTTCTGGTGGAAGGCTCTCGTGACAAAGTGGTGTAGGCAGCAGGTAGTAACCTCCTCACCAACATCGACGCGATAGCAACGTGCTCAAGGGGAGGTGTCCAACTCGATACTCGCACGAAGACGTGTCGAGCAGCATAAGCAGCATCGTGGACTGCCATATCGATAGTCACCCAACACCATGTGCGTGTGCAAAGACAAGAGTGGACTCTGCATCTCGAGAGTAGAGGTGGACGATGGCGCTGCATCGCCTCCCGGTTATAGTCCCGGTACTCCTCATAGACGGTGTACTCAGGTGCCAGCGATAACCCGTGATAGGTCATCATCTCGCTAGCACCGCAGTGATCCCGAGGCACCAATGGCCGCCGTGGCGCATTTACCTGCCTCGTGGGTTCCATCTGAAAACAAAGACGCTTCAAAGGAGTCAAATGACAGGTGGAAATTGTTCAAATACAATTCCAAAAACAACTAAGGCTATATCCATCTTCGGGTGAATGCGTCACGGATCCTAGTGATAGTTAGTAAAATCGCTTAACCCGAGTAGAAGAGAGTCCAGAGTCCCGCAGTAAAGGTCGAGGAGTAAAAGATCCTAATACCACCCGATGGCGACGTGGGCCCGTAAGGCACACAGCCAAGTTAGTAAAAGTTTTGCAATGTCTAGACTCGACTTCGCCAAGGAGTGTGGAAGGGGATTCCTACAGCAATGGGCTCGATATTAATCTCAGACGCCGATTCAATCAGACACTAATCATGCACGCAAATGTGTACGATCAAGATCAAGGACTCACGGAAGATATCACAACACAACTCTACAAATAAAATAAGTCATACAAGCATCATAATACAAGCCAGGGCCTCGAGGGCTCGAATACAAGTGCTCGATCATAGACGAAGTCGCCGAAGCAACAATATCCGAGTACAAACATAAGTTAAACAAGGTGCCATAAGATGGCTAGCACAAACCGATACAGACGAAGAGGAGCAGCCTCCGCCTCGATCCTCCTAGGTCACTCCCGGTCGCCGCCGGGGCTGCACGTAGTAGTAGGCGCCCGAGTAGTAGTCGCCATAGGCGGCGCGCTCGCCCCGGCTCCATCGCCCGTTGCAGCAATCGAGTATAGATAGGGGAAAGGGGAAACAATGCAACCGTGAGTACTCATCCAAAGTACTGCAAGCAAGGAGCTACACTACATATGCATGGATATATGTGTAAAGGGCCATATCAAGGACCGAATCGCAGTAATGCCGTAATAAGAGGGGATAGTTAGTCTTAACGAAGACTACGCTCGACACCTGCCTTGCAAATGTAGGAGGGGACGATCCAAGTCCTCCAAGTAACAACATATAGCAATAATCCTACCCGCAATCCTCGCTCATATCCCCGAGCGAGAGCGACCACCGTTGTATCCGCACTTGGAAGGGTGTGTTTTATCAAGTATCCGGTTCTAGTTGTCATAAGCTCAAGGTACAACTCCAAGTCGCCCTGTTATCAAGATCACGGCTATCCAATAGATTAATCACCGCAGGGTGCACCATCTTACCCAAAGACGCTTGATCCCATTTGGCCGACACACTTTCCGGTCATGCCCGCCGCAGAAGATCAACACGCCGCAGCCCCACCTAGGCACAACAGAGAGGCCAACACGCCGGTTCAAACCTAAGCGCCAGGGGTCCGGGCCCATCGCCTCGAGAACACCAAGACGCTATGTGACGCTGCCGGAAGCGCACTCTAGCCCAAAGAGGCGGCTCCAGCCCAATCCGGCCAAGGCCGCCTGGCCGCCGACGTCTCAAGTACTTCGCCGATACCACGACGCCGGATACCCATAACTACTCCCTGCCAGATGGTTAGTGCGATAAGCTCAGAGCCAACCCAGATCAAATACCAAGACCTCGCGTTGCAGCTAAGTAACCGCTAACGCCAACAGGCCAGCCCACCTCTCTCCTAGGCGGTCTCAACTCGCCTGCCGCCTCCGCCACAAAGATCCACTCATGGGTGCTCCATCACCACCCGACTTTTAGTCTCACATGTATCATGTATAAGATATATATATACCCGTGATCAACTCCCGAGTGATCACGGCCCGATAGTATAGCACGGCAGAGGGACAAGAAAGTAGGGCCACAGATGAAAGTACTAGCATCCTATACTAAGCATATAGGATTGCGTAAGGTAACAAATGGTTACAAGGACAAAGCTATGCAAGCAAAGATAGGAGTATCTAAAACAAGAATATCCTATACTACTCTAATGCAAGCAAAGATAGAGAAGAGTAGGCTATATCCGTGATCAAGGGGGGCTTGCCTGTTGCTCCGCAAGAGAGAGGGTCGCAACACCGTAGTCGAACCGCCAGCAGCAGCCGGGTCTCAGAGTCTACCGGAGAGAAGAGGGGAAGAAACAATGAATACAAAGTAAACAGATGCATATCGATGCATGACATGACAAGAAGCGATGCTAGGCGTGTTCTAACGGGTAAGAGGGTACCGTTAGGGGAAAACAACCGGAAGTTTTCCTGCCCGGACGCCCACGACATGAGGAACCGGAGAGGAAAGTTTGCAGGTTCGATAGGTTAGAGGCGGTGGTGGACGAACGGATCGCGATCCGGATTCGCCTCGCCGCTCGAGCAACTTTCATGTTGAAATATTTTAACCGGATTACGGATTAAAAGATATGATTTTAAAAGAATTTATTAATTTCTGGAATTTAATTAATTATTTAATTAATTTCGAAAATGCATTTATGACATCAGCATGATGTCATGCTGACGTCATCAGTCAACAGGGTTGACTGAGTCAACCCTGACAGGTGGGTCCCGCATGTCATCCACTAATGACTAATTACCCTAATCAGATTTAATTAACATTACTTAATTAAGTTAATTAATGATTAGGTTAATTAATTCAGAATTAATTAGATTAATTAATTACTTAATTAATTAATTAATTAATTAGTTAGTTAATTAGTTTAATTTATTTTCATTTTGTTTTTATTCCTGCTTAAATAAAACGCCTTTTGGGGGGGGGCCTCATGTAAGTGGCCCCGGCCAAACGGGCAGCGGGCGCTGGGCGATGTTCGAACCCGATCGGCGCGATCTGTGGGTCGGCGCTGCGATGCCACCGAGGCCACGGCGGGCGGGGTCAGAGCCACGGCGCGACCGGCCAAGGGTGAGCGGCACCAAGGCGACGGAGGGGGGGTTCGGCCAGGCCGAGCGCCGGCAAGGGGGGAAGAGGGGCTCGGTCGGGTGCGAGGGCTGAAGGGCGCCGGAGATGCCGCCGACGGGGGGGAAGGAAGGGGAAGAGAGGCCATGCGGTGGTCACGGGCTGGCTGGGCCTCGAACGGCCGGATCCGGCGAGGGGGGAAGGAGAGGGAACGGGGGGGGGGCTGGGCGAGCTGGCGGCCGGCTGGCGACGGAGCCGGGCGACGGGCTACGGGCCGAACGGGAGAGGAGAGGGGAGCCGGGGGGTCTGCGGTGGTCACAAGGGATTCGGGGTCAGGACGAGGCGGGCCGTGGCCGATTCGGGAGGAGGAGAGAGAGAGAGGGCCTCACAGGGGGAGTCGGGTCTAGGCAGCGGCGCGGTGGAGGCCGTGACGACCGGGCGGGAGGCGGTCGGGGGAGGCCACAGGCCGGCGACGGGAGGGCGGGGCCACCATGGCAGGAGTGCCCGCTTGAGGCGACGGAGGGGAGGAGGGAGCCCCAGCGGCGGTGGGGAGGAGGAGAGGGGGGTCCCAAGCGCGGGGGGCGCGGGCCGCAGGTGGGGGCGGGGGTGGCTCGGTTGGGAGCCCGCCCGATCCAATCGGGCGAGGGAGGGGGGGGGCTGGGGGAATGGGAGGCGGCTAGGGTTGCTGCAGGGTGGGGAGAGGTGGTCGGGGCACCTGGCCGATGGGCCGCCCGGGGGAATGGGCTGGGGGGGGGCCAAGTGGGAGGGGAATGGGCCAGGTGTTATCCTCCCTCATTTCTTGTCTTACTTTTCTTTTCTTTTTTTTTCCTTTTCTGTTTTTAGTTTATTTAAAATGCCAAGGCATTTTACAAAAATTAGTGCACCCCACCAATATTAGGTTAGCTATTTTAGACAACCCCTAACATTTTAGCTTTTGTTTTTGAAACTTTTTATCGCTTGTTTTAGTTTTGATTTTGTTTTAGGACGGGTTCAATCAAAGAGAGGTTAATTAACATAACCGGGTGATTACTGCTCCCTAATCATCCGGTGTTACAGCGGCATCTCCTGCTTGAACTTGGTCGTTATCGCACTACGCGAGGGCGGGTGAGAGGGCTCGGACCTGTGATGCTCGATTTAACTCGCAAATACGTAAATACACGAGAATTATACTGGTTCAGGCCATTGCTAGGTGTAATACACTACCCAAAGGTGGTGGTAGTGGATTGCCTCTTGGGCTGATGAAGAACAAGATAAGGGGAAGAACAGCCTCCCGAGGTTGAGGTGTTCTTGTGCTTGGGTAATCTCTTGATCAGATTGGATCAAGCTCGATGAGTTGCCCCTAATGTGGTGGCTAGCTCTACTTATATAGGCCCCGGTCCTCTCCCCAAATATTGAGCGGAAGGGAACAAACAACGCGGCAATTTGAAAGGGACAGCTAGTACAAGCTATCCCGACAAAAGTGGTCTTCGCCGCAAAAGGGTCCGGTGGTGACACCGCCTTGGGCTCAATGATGACCTTCGCCTTGCCGCCCTTCCGTCTTGGTCTCACAGTAACCGATATGGCAACCTTGCCTCGATGCCTCGGTATCCTCACCGGTTGGCCTCCTTGGCACCAAAGAGGAAACAGGACATCAACACGGGCAAGACGCTCGTGCCGATCGGCCCTAGCTCACGCCACGAGAGCCTCGTGAGGTTCGCCTCGCTTTGATATCTCCGGCCTCGTGAGCCTACCGACTAGGCCACTCTCAGAGGTCTTGTTGTTCGCCCGCGAGGGTCTTGAGGATGTCTTGTCGATGAAGATGGGCAGATTACCGCTAGCTCGGGCTACGCCATGGGCCGAGGCAGCAAGTCTGGGACCCCATTCCAGCACGCCGACATGATGTGCATTATCGAGAGGGCCCAGATACCTCTTCGACAATCGGATCGACAAATCCTAATCTCAAATACGCCAACTCAACAAGTACCTTCGAGACACCAGAGAGCACCTTTATAATCACCCAGCTATGTCGTGACTTTTGGTAGCACACAAAGATTTCTCCGTAAACGGGAGTTGCATAATCTCATAGTCATAGGAACATGTATAAGTCATGAAGAAAGCAATAGCAACATACTAAACGATCTAGTGCTAAGCTAACGGAATGGGTCAAGTCAATCACATCATTCTCCTAATGATGTGATCCCGTTAATCAAATGACAACTCATGTCTATGGTTAGGAAACTTAACCATCTTTGATTAACGAGCTAGTCAAGTAGAGGCATACTAGTGACACTATGTTTGTCTATGTATTCACACATTTATTATGTTTCCAGCTAATACAATTCTAGCATGAATAATAAACATTTATCATGAAATAAGGAGATAAATAATAACTTTATTATTGCTTCTAGGCATATTTCCTTCAGCCTCCCACTTGCACTAGAGTCAATAATCTAGTTCACATCACCGCAGTGATTTAACATCATTGTTCACATCTTTATGTGGTTAACACCCATAATTCACATCGATATGTGACCAACACCCAAAGGGTTTACTAGAGTCAGTAACCTAGTTCACGTTGCTATGTGATTAACACCGAGAGAGTACTAAGGTGTGATCATGTTTTGCTTGTGAGATAATTTTAGTCAACGGGTCTGTCAAATTCAGATCCGTGAGTATTTTGCAAATTTCTTTGTCTACAATGCTCTGCACGGAGCTACTCTAGCTAATAGCTCCCACTTTCAATATGTATCCAGGTTGAGACTTAGAGTCATCTGGATCAGTGTCAAAACTTGCATCGACGTAACCCTTTACGACGAACCTTTTGTCACTTCCATAATCGAGAAACATATTCTTATTCCACTAAGGATAATTTTGACCACGGTCAAGTGATCTACTCCTAGATCACTATTGTACTCCCTTCCCAAACTCAGTGGTAGGGTATACAATAGATCTGGTACACATCAAGGCATACTTTATAGAACCTATGGCTGAGGCATAGGAATGACTTTCATTCTCTTTCTATCATCCGCCGTGGTCGGGCTTTGAGTCTTACTCAATTTCACACCTTGTAACACAGGCAAGAACTCTTTCTTTGACTGTTCTATTTTGAACTATTTCAAAATCTTGTCAAGGTATGTGCTCATTGAAAAAACTTATCGAGCGTCTTGATCTATCTCTATAGATCTTGATGCTCAATATGTAAGAAGCTTCACCGAGGACTTTCTTTAAAAAACTCCTTTCAAATACTCCTGTATGCTTTCCAGAAAATTCTACATTATTTCCAATCAACAATATGTCATTCACATATATTTATCAGAAATGTTGTAGTGCTCCCACTCACTTTCTTGTAAATACAAAGCTTCACCGCCATCAGATAAAACTATATGCTTTGATCAACTCATCAAAGCGTATATTCCAACTCCGAGATGCTTGCACCACCTATAGATGGATCGCTGAGCTTGCACATTTTGTTAGAACCATTAGGATCGACAAAACCTTCAAGTTGCATCATATATAACTCTTCTTTAAGAAATCCATTAAGGAATGTAGTTTTGACATCCATTTGCCGATTTCATAAATGTGGCAATTTGCTAACATGATTCGACAGACTTAAGCATCGCTATGAGTGAGAAAATCTCATCGTAGTCAACACCTTGAATTTTGTCAAAACCTTTTTCGACAAGTCAAGCTTTGTAGATAGTAACACTACTATCAGCCGTCCGCCTTCCTCTTGAAGATCCATTTATTTTCTATGGCTTGCCGATCATCGGGCAAGTCAACCAAAGTCCACACTTTGTTCTCATACATTGATCCCATCTCAGATTTCATGGCCTCAAGCCATTTTTATGAATCGGGCTGATCATCGCTCTCATAGTTCGTGAGGTTCGCCATAGTCAAGTAACATGACCTCCGTAACAGGATTACCGCATTCACTGCGCGGATCTCACTCGTTTACCTACGAGGTTTGGTAGTAACTTGATCTGAAGTTACATGATCATCATCATTAGCTTCCTCACTAGTTGGTGTAGTAGTCACCGAACAGATTTCGTGATGAACTACTTTCCAATAAGGGAGCAGTACAGCTACCTCATCAAGTTCTACTTTCCTCCCACTCACTTCTTTCGAGAGAAACTCTTCTCTAGAAAGGATCCATTCTTAGCAACAAATATCTTGCCTTCGAACTGTGATGTAAGGTGTACCCAACTGTCTCCTTTGGGTATCATATGAAGACACATTTCTCCAATTTGGGTTTGAGCTTATCAGGATGAAACCTTTTCTTATAAGAATCGCAATCCCAAACTTTAAGAAACGACAACATTGGTTTCTTACCAAACCACGGTTCATACGGTGTCGTCTCAATGGATTTAGATGGTGCCCTTTTTAACCTGAATGCAGCTGTCTCTAATGCATAACCTCAAAACTATAGTGGTAAATCGATAAGAAACATCATAGATTGCACTATATCCAATAAAGTACTGTTATGACGTTCGGACACACCATTATGCTGTGGTGTTCCAGGTGGCACGAATTTGTGAATCTATTCCACATTGTTTTAATTGAAGACCAAACTTGTAACTCAAATATTTTTCTCCACGATCAGATCATAGAAACTTATTTTCTTGTCATGATGATTTTCCACTTCACTCTGAAATTCTTTGAACTTTTCAAATGTTTCAGACTTATGTTTCATCAAGTAGATATACCCATATCTGCTGAAATCATCTGTGAAGGTCAAAAAATAACGATACGCCATGAGCCTCAACACTCATTGGACCGCATACGTCAGTATGTATTATTTCCAATAAGTCAGTTGCTCGCTCCATTGTTCCGGAGAATGGAGTCTTGGTCATCTTGCCCATGAGGCATGGTTCGCAAGAATCAAGTGATTCATAATCAAGTGATTCCAAAAACCCATCAACATGGAGTTTCTTCATGCACTTTACACCAATATGACCTAAATGGCAAAGCACAAATAAGTTGCACTATCATTATTAACTTTGCATCTTTTAGCTACAATATTATGAATATGTGTATCACTACAATCGAGATCCAACAAACCATTTCATTGGGTGTATGACCATAGAAGGTTTTATTAATGTAAATGTAACAACAATTTCTCTAATTTAAATGAATAACCGATTGCAATAAACATGATCAAATCATATTCATGCTCAACGCAAACACCAAATAACACTTATTTAGGTTCAACACTAATCCCGAATGTATAGGGAGTGTGCGATGGTGATCATATCGATCTTGGAACTACTTCCAACACACATCGTCACTTCACTCTTAACTAGTTTCTGTTCATTATGCAACTCCCGTTTTGAGTTACTACTCTTAGCAACCGAACTAGTATCAAATCCCGCGGGGTTGCTATAAACACTAGTAAAATACACATCAATAACATGTATATCAAATATACCTTTGTTCATTTTGCCATCTTTCTTATCCGACAAATACTTGGGGCAGTTCCGCTTCCAGTGACTAGTCCCTTTGAAGTAGAAGCACTTAGTCTCAGGCTTAGGTCCGCATACGGGCTTCTTCACTTGAGCAGCAACTTGCTTGCCGCTCTTCTTGAAGTTCCCTTCTTCCCTTTGCCCTTTTCTTGAAACTAGTGGTCTTGTTAACCATCAACACTTGATGTTTTTCTTGATTTCTACCTTCGCCGATTTCAGCATCACGTAAGAGCTTAGGAATCGCTCGCTATCTCTTGCATATTATAGTTCATCACGAAGTTCTAGCAACTTGGTGATAGTGACTAGAGAAATTTGTCAATCACTATCTTATCTCGAAGATTAACTCCCACTTGATTCAAGTGATTGTAGTACTCGCATAACTGAGCACATGCTCATCGGGTTGAGCTATTCTCTCCATCTTGTAGGCAAACTAATGTCGAGGTCTCATACTTCTCGACACGAGCATGAGTATGAAATACCAATTTCAACTCTTGGAACATCTTATATGCTCAAGGGCATTCAAAACATTTTTGAAGTCCCATTCTAAGTCGTAAAGCATGGTGCACTAAACTATCAAGTAGTCATCATACCGAGCTTTTGTCAAAACTTTCAAAACGCCTCAGATCTGCTCCTGCAATAGTTCTGAACCTAGTGGTGCATCAAGGACATAATTCATCTCAGGCAGCAATGAGGATAAACCTCATATCACGGACCAAGTCCGCATCATTGCTACTATCATCTTTCAACATATTTTTCTAGGAACATATCAAAATAAAGCAGGGAGCTAAATGCGAGCTATTGGTCTACACCATAGATATTCTAATACTACCAGACTAAGTTTATGATAAATTAAAGTTCAATTAATCATATTACTTAAGAATTCCACTTATATAGACATCCCCTAATCATCTAAGTGATCACGTGATCCATATCAACTAAACCATGTCCGATCATCACGTGAGATGGATTAGTTTTCAATGGTGAACATCACTATGTTGATCATATCTACTATATGATTCACGCCGCCTTTCGGTCTCAAAGGTTCCGAGGCCATATCTGCATATGCTAGGCTCGCAAGTTTAACCCGAGTATTCCGCGGTGCAAAACTGTCTTGCACCGCTTGTAGATGAACGAGAGCTTATCACACCCTATCATCATGTGGTATCTCGCACGATTTAACTTTGGCAATGGTGCATACCAGGGGAACACTTTTATCTTGAAATTTAGTGAGACATCATCTTATAATGCTACCACAATCAAAGCAAAATAAGATGCATAAAGGATAAACATCACATGCAATCAATATAAGTGATATGATATGGTCATCATCATCTTGTCCTTGTGATTCCATCTTGAAGCAATCGCCATGATCACCATCGCCACCGCGCGCGACACCTTGATCTCCATCGTAGCATCGTTGTCGTCTTGCCAACTATTGCTTCTACGACTATCGCTACCGCTTAGTGAAAAAGTAAAGCAATTACAGGGCGATTTCATTGCATACAATAAAGCGACGACCATATGGCTCCTGCTAGTTGCCAATAACTTGGGTACAAAACATGATCATCTCATACAATAAAATATAGCATCATGCCTTGACCATATCGCATCACAACATGCCCTGCAAAAACAAGTTAGACGTCCTCTACTTTGTTTTTGCAAGTTTTACGTGGCTGCTACGGGCTGAGCAAGAACTGTTCTTACCTACGCATCAAAACCACAACGATAGTTCGTCAAGTTAGTGATGTTTTAACCTTCTCAAGGGCCGGGCGTAGCCACACTTGGTTCAACTAAAGTTGGAGAAACTGACACCCGCAAAGCATGTCGGTAGAATCATTCTCACGTAAGCATACGCGTAATGTTGGTCCGGGCCGCTTCATCCAACAATACCACCAACCAAAGTATGACATGCTCAAGCAAGATGACTTGTACCGCCCACAACTCACTTGTGTTCTACTCGCATATAACATCTACTCATAAAACCAGGCCCGGATGCCATCATTGGGGAACGAGTAATTTCAAAAAATTCCTACGCACACACAAGATCATGGTGATGCATAGCAACGAGAGGGGAGAGTGTCCACGCACTGTGAGACCGAAAGCGGAAGCGCTAGCACAACGCGGTTCATGTAGTCGCACGCCTTTACGATCCGACCGATCAAGTACCGAATGGACGACACCTCCGAAGTTCAGCACACGCTCAGCTCGATGACGCCCCATGAACTCCGATCCAGCAGAGCTTCACGGAGAGTTCCACAAGACGACGGTGTGATGACGGTGATGATGTTGTTACGATGCAGGGCTTCGCCTAAGCGCCGCTAGGATATGATCGAGGTGGAATATTGTGGGGGGCACCGCACACGGCTAAGAGATCAATTGTTGTGTCTATGGGGTTTCCCCAGCCACGATATAAAGGAGTGGAGGAGGGGAGGCCGCCCTATGGCGCTTCTCGAGGAGTCCTACTCCCACCAGAGTAGGATTCTCCCTTCCAAGTAGTAGGAGTAGGAGACAAGGAAGGGGAAGAGGGAAGAGAAGGAAGGAGGGGGCACCCCCCTCCCCCTAGTCCAATTCGGACTAGTCATTGGGAGGCACGCGACCTGCCTCTCTCTCTCCCCTAAAGCCCAATAAGGCCCATATACTTTTCCCCAGATTCCCGTGAACTCCCCAGACTCCAAAAATACCCAACCACTCGAACCTTTCCGATGTCCGAATATAGTCGCCCAATATATCGATATTTACGATCGACCATTTCGAGACTCTCGCCATGTCCCCGATCTCATCCGGGACTTCAATTACCTTTGGTACATCAAATCACATAAACTCATAATACAAATCATCCCGAACGTTGTTGCGTATGGACCCTACGGGTTCGAGAACTATGTAGACATGACCGAGACACGCTTCCGGTCAATAACCAATAGCGGAACCTGGATGCTCATATTGGTCTTTACATATTCTACGAAGATCTTTATCGGTCAAACCGCAGACCAACATACATTGTTCCCTTTGTCATTGGTATGTTACTTGCCTGAGATTCGATCGTCGATATCTCAATACTTAGTTCAATCTCGCTACTCGCAAGTCTCTTTAATCGCTCCTAATGCATCATCCCGCAACTAACTTATTAGTCACATTGCTTGCAACGCTTATAGTGGTGTGCATTACCGAGAGGGCCCAGAGATACCTCTCCGACAATCGGAATGACAAATCCTAATCTCGAAATACGCCAACTCAACAAGTACCTTCGGAGACACCTGTAGAGCACCATTATAATCACCCGCTTACGCCAGGATGTTTGGTAGCACACAAAGTGTTCCTCCGGTAAACGGGAGTTGCATAATCTCATAGTCATAGGAACATGTATAAGTCATGAAGAAAGCAATAGCAACATACTAAACGATCAAGCGCTAAGCTAACGGAATGGTTCAAGTCAATCACATCATTCTCCTAATGATGTGATCTCGTTAATCAAATGACAACTCATGTCTATGGTTAGGAAACTTAACCATCTTTGATTAACGAGCTAGTCAAGTAGAGGCATACTAGTGACACTATGTTTGTCTATGTATTCACACATGTATTATGTTTCCGGTTAATACAACTCTAGCATGAATAATAAACATTTATCATGAAATAAGGAGATAAATAATAACTTTATTATTGCTTCTAGGGCATATTTGCTTCACTACTCACCCGTCATCAGCAACGTACAAGTCACCAAGACACTCATCGATGGCGGCGCAGGGCTTAATGTCCTGTCCATCGAGACGTTCGATAGCCTCCAAGTGCCATACGATCAGCTTCAGCCTATCAAGCCCTTCTTAGGAGTGACCGACGGCTCCACCACCCCGATAGGGCAGGTCCGCCTCCCTGTCACCTTCGAACAGCATGTCAACTACCACACTGAGCTCATTGACTTTGACGTAGCCCACATCTGTCTGCCGTAAAATGCCATCCTCGGCATCGGCCCCAGCTGTTCATGGCGGTGTCCCACCACGGCCACAACGTCCTCAAGATGCTAGGAAGCGGGGATCATCACCGCCCCTTGCGAAGAAAGAGATGCATTGTGCTCCCTCGAGCGCGCCTTCCAAGCAGCTGCGATTGAAGACCCCGACAACAATGGAGGACAATACCCTCCCGATGCCGCCCCAAGAAGAAGAAGTAGCTACTCCGCAGGGCCTCGGGGGAGCGGGCCTCGGGCGGTGTGACATCCGATCGGCGCCGCGCCGGGCGCCTCCCTCGCAGACAGGAAGGATCGCCGGCGCCTCCTTGGGAAAGGCTCGGGGCTCCTTCGAGGGCCTCGCACCCAGCCAACATCACGAGGAAGGCGCCGGGCACCACATGGAGGCGTGCTCCGCACGCTTCTCGGCGACACCGGGCGAGGAGCGCCCAGCCCAGAGTTCATCACCAAGGCCACTCAGAGCTGCAGGATGTAAGAGGCATGCGCGACAACCGCCGCCCCACCGGGCGCAGCTCCCCAACCAGCGAGGATGGCGGGCTGCGCTCTGCCGACATCCTGTGGCTCAACAGGCCGCAACTCAGAGTTTTTCAGCCTTCGCGACGTGGGACGCTATGTAGGGCCCACTCACAAGTTATGTTCGCATGCCATTCGGCCTGCAGAGCGTGGCAGCCGCCTTCCAATGCAACCTGCGGAGCATCCTGGCGGCTTAGGAGGCTAGGCATCACACAGTCCTGGCGGAGATGGAGACGGTCCTTGAGGAGCCGCCTGGACCCCAGAGCCTCCCAAGGCTCGGGGCCCCGGTGGCTCATGAGGAGCAACCCCTTCGCTATGCATCTTCAGCTACCCCAACATCCCTTCGACAACGGAACCAGGTGACATTTTCCAAGTTTATTTAGTCGAGCGCCTCGGCTGCATCATTCCCAGCCACGGGCCCGCCCGCTGCAGCATGTATCCTTTACATATTTAGCTTATCATTGGGGCGCCTCGGCTGCATCATCCCCAGTGCCTCTCGGTCCGACCCAGGGCATGTATCGTTTTGCATTTACCTAAGCGAAGTTCGCTTCCATGCATGATCTATCTATGGTTATCACCGCTTGATTGTCACCCACCACGGAGCCACGCTACCATTGTCTTTCTTCAGACCTTCAAGATAAGAAGGCTGTGCACGGCGCTCGTGCTCGTGTCTCGCCCCTCGCAGCGTCGATAAATCCAACGGTTGAGCTCTGTCTGGCGGGCCGGTCCTGTTCACGTCACTTCCTGGCGCTACAAAAAAAAGACACATCCGTGACATTTTGGGCCGAACGAATTTTTTTTCTATCATACATATGACACTTCTATGACAATAATTGTGACAAAACCCGGTATCATCATAGATGTGGTGGGCTCCTACTTCTATGACAAAAAATCATGACAGAAAATGGGCTTTTCGTCTTGGGAGGGCCGGAGACGCAGCTGCATGACATTCTTTGGCCTGGCCCATGACGGAAAAACCGCTTCTAGAAGCGAGGGGAGGAAAATTTCGGGAGTTGCCGGTTACGGTGGGAGGTCGGGGCCGAAGCGATGCGCTGCTTTCTCAGACGACGCTGCTGCAGTGTGCGAGGGCGTTATTTCTAATTAAGCCCGAGCGAGGCGTTGAGCTCTAACTGAACCCGAGCGATTGCACTACAGGCTATGCGTTACTGAACTCGAGCGATCGATCAATGGCTGTTAACTGAACCCAATGGAGCGATTCTTCGCCATCGCCGCTAATCAAGCCGATCGATGCTGCCTCTGGATGAACAAAGTGAGCGCTATGGGGGGTTGATGAATAGTCGCGGTGGCGCTTCCGGATGAACAGAACCCGTGGTGTGGAGGGCTGGATGAACAGTCGACGGTGGAGGGGTGGCCGTGGAGGGGTGTTTGAACAGGACCCCGTGGTGTGGAGGGCTGGATGAACAGTAGATGGTGGAGGGGAGCCCGTGGAGGGGTGGTTGAATAGTAGCCGGAGGAGTAGCGCGCGGTGGTGGCTGGATGAACATGAGCCCGTGGAGGCTGGAGGAGGTCGACGAGCCCATGGAGGCCGGAGGAGGTCGATGGTAGAGATGAACACTATCCTGCGGAGTCCTGCTTTGCGGCACGCCACACCCCTCCCGGCGAACAGGAGCCCTGCTTCGATCAGAAGCGCCCAACACAAGTCCGCTTTCGTCTGCTTTTGCGGCACGCCACACCCTCCCGATCAACAAGACCCCTGCCGACCGTAGGGAGGTCCGCTTGTCCGACGGCGGCACGCCACACCCTCCCGATCAACAGACCTCTGCTTTCACCATAGGAGGTATAAGCCCCGCTTTGGCGCTATGCCGCACTCCTCCCGGCGAACAGGATCCTGCTTTAACGTGGCTGGTCGAACACAAGGCCGCTTCTCCGCCAGCGGTACGCCAGCCTCGCTTCATCGCTCGCTCCGCCCAAGCCTCCCGGCGAACACGACCACGCATTCCGCTCCGACCCAGCCGGTTTGGCTCTATGAACACAACGACGACGCTTATTCGCTCCGACCTAGCCATGTACACGAGCCCTCGCCGACGATGCGCCGAGTAGGCGCTCGAGACCCCGCCAGATTACACAAACGCGGGTCAGATTTTCTTTCTTGCACCCCTACCAGACGACGCAGTACATGCTACGCGCACGCCTACTATGACACGCGCGCGCTTCCACAATGACAAGTATGTACATACACGTCACACCAGAATGACAACGCCACGCACGCTTCGACCAGGTGGGTCCGACCGCCGCACTTCCTTGCTCATAAGATGTAGCCGTGGGTCCCAGCAATGTGGGGCTAATCATTTTGGGTTTTTGCCCGGACGCACTTCCTCATGCGGCGAAGATGTAGCCGTGGGTCCCAGCAATGTGGGGCAAATCGTTTTTTTTTTGGACGACTTCCTTGCGCGCGAAGAAGTAGTCAGGGTCCCAGCAGATGTGGGAAACATTTTTCACGAACACGGTGGTCCGTCCGTGGGTCCTCGCCGCCGTGGAGGAATAATTATTTTGCGCGTAATAAGGAGGCACTTCCTTGTCACACCATGGACCCAAACTGTCACCTCTCCACGACAGTACCACGTCCGATGGAAGCCATTCTGACCACCTTGACCACGCCACGCTTTGAGCACCAACGCGTGGACGATGGCGCAGGCCTAGGAAGGGACGACACGGAGCCGTGGAAGACGCAGCAATGGATGCCCACGCCAGAGGAGTATGAGGGTTCACTGCTCGGCTGCGTGTGAGGTTGCCGCCGCCGCAGTAATAACAGGGGTGGGTGCGAGAGGGATGGCCCGCCATCGGTGGGAGTAGTAGGGGTGGTGAGGCCTCCGGCATCACAGCCGCCACGGGCGCCTGGGAGCAGGCGGCACGACCGCGCTGCTTTGGGCGGCCGGAGCAAGAAGACCAGAGGTTGAAGAAGCACTACGCCGCTGGATGGACATCGACGGTCACCGGAGCTAGAATCGTTAATATATTGACTAAAGTTGACAAAGGCCTCCGTCCCACCAACTTAGTAGGCCCACAAGTCAGCCTCCCACCAAGGTTGGTCCTGTAGCAGGGGTATTCATTTTTTGTGCGTATTAAGGAAGCACCTTGTGGGTCCGAAATGACAATGGGGAACGTTGCTGAATACAAAGGGTCTCACCTGTGGGTCCCAGCAATGGGGAAACATTTTTTCACGAATATCGTGGCCCGGCCCAAAGGGTCCCAGCTGTCGTGGAGGAATAATTATTTTCCGCATAAGGAGGCACTTCTTGTGGCTACCGTGGAACCCAGCTGCCACCTCCCACGCATAAAGATTTCTTCCGATGGAAGTCGGTCGCTTGACCACATTGACTACGCCACCCGAGAGCACCACGGCGGTGGACGACGGCGAGGCCTAGGAAGGGGACGACACGGAGCCGGGAAGACGCAGCAGGAAGCCCGCCAAGAGGAGTACGAGGGTTCACCGTTCGCTAGCATGAGGAGGCTGCCGCCGCAGAACAACAGGGGGTGGGTGAGTAGAGGGATGCCCGCCAGCGGTGGAGTAGTAGGGGCGCCGAGGCTCATGGCAACAACACAGCCGGTCGCGGAGGCGGAGTAGCGGTCCCGCCGGGCGCTGCTTTGGCGGCCGGAGCAAGAAGATCGTAGATTGAAGAATGACGACGGCCGCTGGATTGACATCCAACGGTTACGCTCGCTAGACTCGCTTGTTGACGAGTATATAATAACTAAAAAATCTTGCATACGCTGAACTAAACAGGCCCACAAGTCGACCACTCTCTTTTTTAATAATTTATATATAGCTCATGGCAACTTCTTATGCAATTTATTGCGCTATTTTTTTTGGTTGGCTGTGGCCAATTTCGCATATTTCGTGGGTTCCAAACTATTTTAATAACCAAATGTCGAGCCAGATTTAAAGGGCTTTGAAGATATATTTGAATTAGGTTAATGCCCAAAGAAATAGGAATCTGAAATGTGAAAAAAATCAGAAATTATAAAGTAATTGCCAATTTGTCATCTGTTTTTATATTTACAACCTATTTCATATTACTTTCAAGATTTGCAGTGCCTTGAAAGAGTTGCAGCCCATCAGTATGAGAAAAATAAGTAGGCCTGGATTGGGTATTCTTCGTAAAAAATAAATCGGGATCATTTTCATAAAGAAAAATAGCTGGGCTGGTCACATGGTGAACATAAAATATAAGCATGGGCTAGACGGGCCACAGCCCAGCTCAAACCCCCGCCCGCCTCAACAATACCAAACAAAAAAATACTGCTCGAGTAGCTACGCCCCTGTGTCACCGATCTTGTGCTGTTCTCTTGTCTATTGGCTATATACGCCACAATGTCGTGGGTCCCGATGTCGTGAAAACACTAGGAGGAAGCATTTTATTTTTCCAGACGACGACGTGGGGCCCCCTACCGTCATCCTTCCACGCATTTCCGCCGATTCCTGTTGTTTGTTGACCATGTTGACAACGCTGAGAGGTGGCGCGCCATGGAAGCGCACTAAAGCGCGGAGGACGCCGGCGTAATGATTTAGGAGACGGTGGGCGGCGATAAGGCCGAGGCGCAGCCACCGTGGAGGCGGAAGCAAGCGGCCCCACCGGCGCTGGTTTGGTTTTTTTGGCGGCTGAGGAAGGCAGGATCAAGAAACACGATGACTATAAAAGCAGCAAGATTACTTAACAACCTTAATCAAACCAGCAGGGCACTTAACAACCAAAGCTGAAAGCAGATGAGTACTTATACAGTTCAACCGCATAAAGCATGCCTCAATAAAGGCTACTTTGCCTATAGTTAACTAAGGGTGAGGCCGCCAAGGCCAAGCGCCACCTCACAAGATCCACAACCTTCTCGAAAGCGGCTTCATCTCGCAACGTGGTCAATAAACAGGATATTCGCTTAGAGCCATGGAAAAGCATGAACATAATCTTCTCGTCCTATTCTCCAAGATGGACGGGCCTTCATTATCCGAGACCACCCACTGAATAAGTATCTTTTCACCTCCAAGGGGAATTGAGTAGGTCGACATAAACATCATGTTGTGACCAAGACAAGTCTGACCCACCATGGTCAGCATCCGATAGGAACAATAGAACTCGGCAGCCTTATTTCAAGAAGATCACAGTCAAAACTGTGTATAAGCAATAGTTTATGAACAACATATATAATGTAAAACAGCTCGCACTATAAGTTTCTCGGCTACGCTTGGACCTGTTCAACAAGTGCGTAAGTGGCACACATATCCCATGTGGCCTTCCACCATTGAAACGCCCCACAAGGACCTCAAGACGATCAATAAAGTGTAGGAACTTGTGGATGTCGATCCAAATAACTTCAAAGGCCATTAGTAACAGCCGAAGTTATTACAGAGTAACAAACGAGCAGACCGCTTAACTCTGAAAAACCTACACGCGCACCAATTATAAGAATATTAGTTAGAAGTAGCATCTTCGAGAGATTCATTGCTACTTCTAAAGTTAAATTGTGATTAGTTAGATGAATAGGTGGATTAAGAAGTAATCGAGGCAACAAGCAAGAACCAGATACAAAACTAACATGGATGAACAATTGAACGACGCCGTGGTGGAAGATCGCAGGAAGATGAGAGCAGGTCCTGCTATTTCCATCAACATTCGTGGCGCCAACTTTCAGTCCGTAGCACTTGAGAAAGTTTATCCAAGTTCGCCATAAAAAGCAGCGATCTTCTTGGTTCATGAACCCAACTCGAAGTAATATCCATGGCTTGTCTTCACCGTGACCATTAAACTAGTGTATTCAGTTATGGCAAGGCCGAGCATCTTGAGTACATGTGTTCGTAGAGGAAATAATACACCGCAGAAAAATAATATGACAACATAGCATGTTCAAAAACCCCACCTCCCGGATAGAGAAGAGGATTCTAGGAACATACTGTGCACGCTTTCAAAATGCTGTGGTAGGATGAGAAGGAACAAGTGTGGCGCTCTCACGAGGGCGCAGAATCTGTAGGGTACTCAGACTGGGCAATCGCAAATCAAACACACTAGATTCAAGACGAAGAAAATGCATCAACGGCGCGGCTGACATCCTAGGATTACCTCGCACCAAGGGACTTGGATTTATCGGGATGGATGAAGAATTCATACCTGGTTCTCCATGAGAAAACCTTATGCAATCGCCGAAGGGGGGTTTCTCCAACAAGCGCACGAGGGAGAAGGGATTCGTGCCAAAGTGAAATATTGCCGCTTGTCCGTCCAGCCATCGCTAAAGCTGGAATGGGGGTGGTGTGATTTGAGGCTCATTGGGCATTATCACAAGCGCCACGACCGGGTGTGTCTACCGTGAAGTTGTGCACTCTAATTTGTGCATATGGCACGTGGACCCCTGCTGCCGCTTCCCCACATATCAGCTTAAAGGAAGTAGAAAGACAGAGTAACTAGTTACACATAAATATATTTTTGACACAGAGATACTCCTCTATAAAGAAATATAAAATCTTTTATATCACATGCTCACCTTGCCGAGAAATATACTCCCTCTGCAATGCACGGGCATTATGGGGGTTCAGCTTTTTTTATGGGGGTTCAGCTGAGAATATAATACTTAGATAGGCTCACGGTTCGACTTTGGGCCGCAGTCCAATTCCCTGCATGTTTGGGGGCCCATGTGTTCTACCTCACGCTTTTCATATTGCAAGTTTATCAAGATCAAGGCTTAGTTTTTGATGTCGTCGCAAGGCTTAATACACAAAATTGAATAAAGCACGGCAGCTATTGGAATGAAATCGAACGACGCTTCCTAACCATGTGATAAATAATACCGTCAGCATTACTTATACACAAAGGACACTTGTTTCACCATGCCAGATTATTACATCAAAATCTCTCGAGGATAGATCAGTTCGGCAATATGCGTTGCCATCAAGAATTTCAAAGTTGATTTGGACCAGCTCTCCTTGCCGAGAAAGTTTGATTTTGACATCATCCCCACCGCAAGATATGATTTAGATTTGAACCCTGACCATCCTTTAGCATCAATCATCATGCACCATCCTTTGTACTTACGGTATATTGAGCAGGTTCATTCACACCAAGGATGCGATGGTAAGAGAAACTTGGCCGTAGCCGCCGGATAGTTGAACTACTTCCTCGCTGTTATAGGAATTCTCTGCTTGCAAACAAGAAGACATACCCAAACAGTTATATCAACACAGTGAATCATGTGAAACAACATGGAAAGAAAAAGAACGAAGCACTTGGGCGGCCAATGCTTACCAAGAAGGTGGACATGTCGGTTTTGTAAGGACTTTGGTATATGAAGTGCGAACTGCAGCCCATCAAGGTCGGCAACCGCACGGGCGCCAAATGCAAGTGCAAGTGTTGGAGCAGTGTCGGGCCGCTGCTGCCGGAGATGGTGCTCCTTGTAGAGCTGGTGCCGTGTCAATGCCCGATCCTCGCGGTAGATCAGACTCGATCCGCTGACGCGGTCGGTGCCCAATCCTCGCTGATCAGATCGAGTTGCCGCCCACCGCTGCTAGAGGAACTGCCGTGCTCGATCTGCGGCGAGACAGCAATGATCGTGTCTAGTCTGCTATGATCAGCTTAACTTGACTAGGATCCGTGACCGTGATCCAGTTTTTTTCTTCATTTCTTTTAAACGCGAGAAGGAATAATTGTATGCTTTTGTTAAACCAAACTGCAGTTCATCATAGAGATTCAGCTTGTACTCGCACAATGATCGATCCAATTTTTTCCAAGAATATAAGTGATGGACAGTGCCTTCAAGCATCGACATGACATAAGAAGTGAAACCTGCAAAATAGCCATCGAGAGCAAACCAAACGGTTTATTCTGTGATGAATGTCACATGGCAAAACCTGCATCGAAAATTGCAGGAAAAGAAAGAAAACATGACATTAAATCAATAAGATTTAGACAAGAAATCAATAAGATTTACTTGATGTGACACGAGGAATCCTTACCAAGAAATCATTTTGTTGAAGTACTAAATGTAAGATTGATCATCAAACCACGCTACATGCAGTGTGGGCCCCGCTTACTCCCACAAGGTGACAGTCCAAAGGTCTTGACAAATCGTATGGACCTAACATCCATGGACTTGAAACTGGTGGGTGCGATAAACCCCGCAATGCATACAGATATTGGAGTGTAACCATAATTGATAAACCGTCCTCACAAAAATATGATCTGGATACTTCAAAATGTACAGATCGAATTGAGGGATGACATTAACATAGACCGCTCGTGGATCGACCACACACCAAAAGCGCAAGATTAATAAACAATACATGGTTCACAAACACAAATCAAGTAATCGAACAATAGTACTTACTACAGATAAGCAAAGTTGCACTAACTAAACTCTGCAGACTATTTCTTGCCACCGACCCACGGATGAACCCCGATAATCGACTAGGCCATGGACTTCGTGAGATGTCTACATGCACCATCACCATCTTGTCAACCTTGAGAACCTAACAGAGTGGTCTTTCCACTCATAAACATGATGATGAAGACAGCCGCATCAGATTTGTTGGGAAGCTTTACAAGAACCACACCCTTCAGAATCAAGGGACAGCCAGGAAATTGTTGTGGTCAAGCACAGCCTCGAGAACACGCCTCGACAACAATGCTACAGAAAACACTAGTTCAGACACGTGGAGACAAGGACACAAAGAGCTGGATAGTTCAACAAGAGAACTCATCATCGTGTCTTCCAACACACGGCATGACTTTGAGAACTTCATCTCCACCGCGACCTGGTTCTAACTCAAATGTAAACCATATTTCATTACTACCTCCGCTCAGAAATATAAGATGATTTTCGATATTATACTCCATATATGACTACATATACGCACAGAAATGAGTGAACAAAGACACTAGAACATGTCTTCAAAGGCATGAGAGCATAGGGATTACATGCAATATCCATAACACAAGTTATCGAGGCAAATATACCCTCTTAAAAGGTAGCATTGATAAATTATAGTATTCTCCGTCTCCAAAATTCTTGTCTTAGATTTGTCTAGATACGGATGTATCAAGTCACATTTAGTATTAGATACATCCGTATCTAGACAAATCTAAGACAAGAAATTTGGGACAGAGGGAGAAGTTGAAAGTAATCTATAAGAAATTAGTGTCAACCTCTCAAATGTTTTGGTCAAAAGAGGAATTTAGAACCGCTATTTGGCACACTAAAATCACATGCAAGATCACCTGAAGTTGTACTACCAAGACTAGTACTGCGTGTTAGATGAAAACACGATCAAGATCGAGAAAAGATCGCAACAAGAGACATTACCGGACTTGCTTAATGAGGGATCCCGGAGAGGGGGCTTGGACAGGGCGATGGCTTTGAGCTTGTCTCATGTAGTCTCGGGCGGGTGCTTGCGCTTCTTCACACTATGAGCCTCGACGGTTTTGGCCACAGCCATAGACATCACGCCAAGCCGGTGCTCCGGCCCATCCAAGAGAGGAAGCTGAGAGAGAAGAGGAAAGGAGGAACAAGATGAGGGAGAAGCGAAGAGAGTGGGGTTTTCTTCAAGAGAGGAAGCTGAGAGAGAAGATTGAAATGATGGTTGCTTCTGTCTCATCCAACTTATCACTGGAAAGGAGGGGTTTTGTGATTTGACGGCTCATTAGGCATTACTGCGTGGTTCGATCGGGTAGTCTACCGTCACTCTACTACGGAGTAATTTAGTGCATGGATGGTGGACCCAAAATGGCTGTCCCACGCGCCGGCGAAAGTGAGTAATTTAGTGCATGGTCGGAGGAGGATCCGCACAAGAGAGCGTGTCCACTGTTTTTCATTTTGAAGAAAAAATGATTACAACAAGCGCTTCCACTCTCACGAAGGAGGAGTGCTAAACACGACAGCCACTTGAACATACACAAGGTTCTACTACTAGGCATGTGCAAGTGGTTCATACGCCAAGACTACACCATCTTGTTGCTAGTGTAGTAAGATATGACGATAACAAATGATGTTGTGCGATGTCAACTACTCCTATATGTAACATAGTACCGCTTTTTCGATCGTCTGGTCGAGAATGAACGGTGAGATCAATGTTACCGTAACTAGGTCCACAACAAGACGGAGAGTACGGTGCTACAAAGATCTACCTAAACATGAACCATATGAAGCACATCCTATAGTGTTAGACAGGTGTATGAAGGGTGCACGGATGGGAGCAAAAGTTCCTTCTCGACCCACTTTTGGTTTTTTGGCAGAGTGCATGAAGGGTGCATGAGTCCACACTAGTAGGTTGACAAAAATACACGAAGAGGAAACAACTATATTGAGATGAGAATGCAACCAAACACACCCACAAGCTTTGTGCTACAAAGGATCGATCTGCACTGGCCTGAGTTTGATCCAACGGTCATGTTGCGCCGAGACATGGACATGCCCATGCAGAGGGCGCCTAAACACCACCAAGTCCTCTCGCTTCTCGAGGCGCACGACGCTGGTGATGCAGGTGTAATCACCGCAGAGCCCGCCTCCCTGGCCGACAGGAGCCAGCTCACAAAGACGGGCGCCCAATGGCACGTAATGGATTCCGTGACGGAGCCCTCGAAAGGATTCGCCTAACGGCGACGGCAGCTGCAACCCCCTCCTTCTCCAGCTCAGCCCCACCATCGCACGGAGACGGCTCAACTCCTTGGAGATATAGGTGAAGAAGGAGACCAGGTCAGAAGCCGCAGCTGCTGAAGTCGACCGGGTGGTGGACGCCACCGCTTATGGTGGACGCCACCGCTTGAAGCTCCGTGAACTCCCGCGACATAACGGAGGAGCATGGCACCCTCTCCTCCTTGAGCTCACGGAGCCCACGCCCTGGCCCCGAGCTCTCATCCTGGCATGGAGCTCTTGTGTCAAGCGCCTCACCGGACTCCGTGGATCTGCCATGCCGCCATGGCACCAGCTAGAAGCAATGGGGAGAGGAAGCAAAGGGGCGAAACGGCTGAAAGACAATGCAATCTACAGGAAGGCGGAGGGAGCCATCCGAGGAGCGGGAATCTTTTGGTTTTCACCAGTAAAACACCACCGACGACTTCTCACATCGTGAGCAAAGGGTTTTACAGCGGAGTCATCGTGACTAATTGCTACCGCTACCGCCTCCCCGCCAATCAAAAATTAAAAATCCTGCCGCTACCGCCCCGCCAATCAAAAATTAAAAATCCTGCCGCACCCAAACACCAGAGCAACGCCGCGGTGGATATTTAAATTTACCTGCCGGCAAGTAGATAAAAAAGGGTGAAATAACAATGTGGCGGCGCTCAGCTAATCGGTCGAACTAGCCCAACTAGCTAGCCACCGTGCTTCACCGATGTACTCGGGGAAAGGTGGTCTTTCGTGATTTGACGACTCATTTACTTGCTTTGGCGCCACGACCGAGGAGGACCCAAAAACGCGCTGTAGGGCGCCCCACGCCAGAAGAATATATGTGCACCACCCGGAGGACCCCAAACCAGACGGTAGGGTGTGCCACGCCTCGCACGGAGGAAAATGTGCGTAAAAAATATAACAGACGACGAGTACCTATGGTTCGACCTCGGACCCAGCCAACCAATGGGTCGAAACACCCCACTAGCCACACAGCTTCATCATGCAAACGTGGCACGGTTAGCTCCGCCTCGACCAGCCACAACGCCTCTTTTTCTAGGCGATTCTTCTATTTTCCAAGCTTTTTTAGTTGTAATAACACCACGGCAAGCTAGCGCCGCTTCGTGTGTGCCCGCAAAGGTTAAATGATGGAGAGAAGAGAGATTGAGATCGCAGACCGGGACCCACCCATAAGTGAGACAACGGCCATGCACGTGTTGACGAGGCACTCCTCTACTTTACTCAACGCAAGTACTGATAAAATCAATTTATGGGACAAAGCCAACAACCATTCATTTTTTCAGGCTATCGACTTACGCTTTGTAGTCCAGGTCGCCAGCTTGAATCTCGCCTTCAGATTTGTTAGTTTTAGGTCTAAATTTGATTAATGACAAGTGGGACCCCCGTGTTGTTCTCGATATTTCAGTGTAGGATGGTTTTTATGAACAAACACTTTGCGCGGTTAGACAAGTAACGGCACGAGTTACACGTATTTTGCAAGTTTACAAACAAAAATGATAGCGCATAGAATATCACATCCACCCCGCAGCTTAGATACTATGGTGATACGAAGTTTTACACCGCTGGAAGTGAGATCCAATGGCTTGGGAGTAGTCTTTGTAATTATGCGCATTTCCAAACTCCCCAAAGTTTTTTTTGCAAATAAAACATTCAGCCTCGTGTGTGCTGCTGCATCTTTGATCCAACGGCCCTCGATGCTCATATTAGGTGCCCCCGTAGCTTAATTACCCGCCACGGTGATATGAGCATCTAGGTCGTATGATCGTGATCGATGGCACATGCATAGTACTTGTACTTTCTCAAGATTTCCCAAACTCTATCGGCCAGATATTGCAAAAACATTCAAACCTCCCATTGTGGGCCGTTAGATTCATGAACTCAGATCACCATAGAATCTATGGTGCGGAGCACCTCATACACTCTCGTGCAGAAAACATAAGGTGCTATCGCAGCTTGATGCTACGGTGATACGAGCTTGGAGGTCGCTTGATCCGAGATCCAATGGCATCTCGAGTAGTCTTTGTGCTTGTAAGCAAGGGTCAACTCTTTTGGGGCTTTTCTGCAAGAAACCATTCAACCACCGAGGAGGTGTTGGGTCACAACCAACGCCTCCAAGAGCTTGTATCACCAAAGCATCTAAGGTGTGGTAGCACATGATATTCTTACATACAGTGAGAATATGATGTCCTCCTTCATCTTAGATGCTACGTGATACGAGCCGAGGTTGTTGGATATGGGATCAAAGGGCATCTAAGTAGTTTTTGTACAAATTGTGTGCAATTCTCAAACTCATCAAAGTTTCCTGCAAAAAATTAAGACATCATGTGAGCTGCTATATCTCAGATCAACAAGCTCCAAGCAACTTGTATCGGCATATAGCATCTAAGGTATGGGGCACATGATATTCTCCCGGGAGGAGGGTGGGGTGCACAACCAATCGGTGGTTGGGAGGGTGGGGACAAATATAATCTAAACAACCCTAAACAGAGCTCCACAATTTTATCTAAGGTCGAGGGTTGACCCCGACAATCATAGCTCCGCCTAAACACAACATTTGCATGTACTGTAGTACTAGACTTAATATTCATGTTTCAGTTTCATGTTCATTTTAAATATTGAACCGAGGACCATGGATGTCTTATATTTTACTCCTTCGCTCCTAAATATTAGTCTATTTAGAGGCTTCAAATGGACTGCACATATGGATGTATATAGACATATTTTAGAGTCTAGATTCACTCATTTTGCTATGTATGTAGTCACTTGTTGAACTCTCTAAAAGACTAATATTTAGGAATAGAAGGAGTATTTTTGAACTCGTGTCATACATGCATGGGTTGGAAAAATAGATGCACTATACTTATTGGATTGTTGTTGTGTTCGTGTGCAGTGTGTGTCTGTGTGTGTCTGTGTGTGTGTGTGGTCATATGCTTGATACATACAAAGTTTTCACCTCCATATTGTTCATCTTTTAAATTTGAATTTGCATTGAAAACTTACTAGGATACTATGAAATGTGAAATCCACGTTGAGATCACTATATCACAAATTCACTCTAATTCAACAACTCGTCATAAATCAATTACCACGTTGAGATTAGTATTTGCAAGGAAAATATGGGTATTGTAATACATATATTTCGCTCGCAATTTAAATGTTCCTTTCAGATTCTCAAATGGTAGGACCCAACAGCGCATCAGCCAGAACTTGGCTCGTTGATCCTAAAAACGGGCTCGTGTCTTCGGGTATGCGCGTGGTACGCACATTAGGCAACCCCAACCAATGAGCCTCAAATAAGCTTCAAGTCGAAATATCCGCGGCCAGAATTCCAGCCCTAGGAAATTTCCCATGTCCCCGGTCCATAATGACTACCGATGAACAACGGAGGGATGCTTTAGTAACTAGACAACGTTACCTACCATGCCGAGCACGGTTCAATTCCCTCGTCGCCGCCATTGTTGGTCACTCGTCAACTGCATTGCCTAGTACTACTACTATTGCACCAAAGATGAGCACAGAATTGAGCCCATTTGTTCGTGCTTAGTACTTGAGTTAATATATCGTGCAATGCACTTGTACGGAGGGATTATCCTTTACTCCCTCCTTTCCTGGCTTATAGGGCTTATCTCAAAATTTTAGTTTTCCCATTTTATAAGTTTCAATTTGGTTGTTCCCCATCACATGTTCAGATTTCAAGGTGCAATAAATCATTACATGCAAGTATTAAGAGAAAATTGACCAATGCATGTACTTTATGCATGCATGCATTGCAATTAATGCATTCAGAACACAAGTTTTGAGGAAAACAAGCGCATTAATTGAGTGGTTTTGCAAACTACAACAATTGTTCCACCACTCACCATCTACCTTGGTTGGTGAGATTTTTGAATTGATCCCTGTAAACCGGAAAGGAGGTTTAACTAAGCAAAATGTTTGACCAAATCCTTTCTTAAGAAATACAACATGACAGATGTACGGCTTGAAAATTTATTGCATGATGCAGGTTATGATATCGTTTCGAATCCTGGATCTTAAATTTCAGAAAATCCAAAAGTGAGCATAAATTCATGAAACTGAGCATGGTCACGTGATATGGCACAAATATTACTTTGTAAGTTTTTTCTTCAATTCGAGACAAGCTACTTATGACAAGTTGCACAAATGAAGAGCTAAGGTATTTTGGAACAAAGACCTGTCACATTAAGGCGAACGCTTTCACTATTGAAACTATAGGCGTTTACGTGCCACCACGAGTCCCCGCTTCTCATCGGCAGTGCCATCCCAGCAAGCGTGTGAGTCGACGGGAGGCATGCGAGTAGATCGCCAAGGCCGGGTTGTTAGGGAGGCGCGGCGAAAGCATCACCAGCGCACTCACCGGAGGCGAAGCTTTTGACCAGGCTCCGCGCCCACCGCCGCCCCAACTGCTCCCACTTTTAATGTCGCCAGCGCCGCAGTTTAAAATCAACCCCGCACTACCCGCAGATCGCTACAATCCTCTCGCTCTCTCCGATTCTCCGCCGCCTACCTCCAACTAGCTCGCCTAAACGTACGCCATGCCGCATCACGATGGTCTACCCTTAGTGTTCCAGCTTCATGAGGAAGACACCCAACCGGAGTCTCAAGAACATAAGGCGCCGGGACGAGCTTGAACTGGTCTTTGCGGGAAGATGACGCTACTGGCCCCCGCCTCCTCGCTCCCTGCCTCCCGTCAGCCTCGATCGCGCCAAAGACCCATCCCTGCGGCATTGATGAGCTGGGAGCCGCACATTGTCGCCGAGCTTGATGCCACGGGTTCCACGAGGTCCCCGCCGACTTTCACGCTGCAGACCTGCCAACAAGATGCGCCAAGATCGCACTAACGCCGCGACGCCTGCGTTCGCGTTCGCACCTGCCAACAAGATGCGCCGCCGCTGTAACGCCTCGATGCGGTTATATCTCCCACGGTGTCGAGGCACGACTTAGAGGCATAACCGCATTGAAAGCAATGTCGCAAGTGAGGTAATCTTCACACAACCCATGTAATAATTAAGGGAAAGATACATAGTTGGCTTACAATGCCACTTCACACAAGACATAAATAAACATTCATCATTCGAGTACACTCAAGGTCCGACCACGGAACCAAAATAAAAGAAGATACCCCAAATGCTAACACAGACCTCGAATCGTCCCCAACTGGGCACCACTATCGATCATCCGAAACGACATAGTAACGACCACGCCTCGTCGAACTCCCACTTGAGCTCGGTGGAATCACCGCGACCGCCTCATCGGAACCTGCAACTGTTTGAAGTATCGTGAGTCACGGGACTCAGCAATCTCACACCCGCGAGATCAAGACTATTTAAGCTAATAGGAAGGACAGAGTAGTAAAGTGGAGCTGCAGCAAGCGACTAGCATATATGGTGGCTACTCAAAAAGAGAGCGAGAAGAGGAGCAAAGCACGGTCGTGAAACTAGTAGTGATCAAGAAGTGATCCTGAACTACTTACGCCGACATAACTCCAACATCAGTTCACTTCCCGGACTCACCGAGAAGAGACCATCACGTTACACACGCGTTGATGTGTATTTTATTGAGGTCAACTTTGGGTTTTCTACAACCGACATTAACAAATTCCCATCTGCCTCATAACCGCGGGCACGGCTTTCAAAGATATTACCCCGCAGGGTGTCCCAACTTAGCCCATTATAAGCTCTCACGGTCAACGAAGGATATTCTTCTACCGAAGACCCGATCAATCTCGAATCCCGGACTACAAGACATTTCGACAAAGAATAAAACAAGACCAAAGAAGCCACCGACAGCCGACAAACCCGATAGGAGCTGCACATATCTCGCTCAGGGCACATCCGGATGAGACATCCTACGAGTAAAACCAAGCCTCGAAGTTTCCCGTGGTGGCCCCAGTTCACTGTTTGGCCAGCACTCAAGGAGCACCGTCCGGGGTTAAATAAAGATGACCCCGGCTCGCGAAAACCCGGGGAAAAGGCTTAGGTGGCAAATGGTAAAACCAATGTTGGGCTTGCTGGACGAGTCTTATTCAAAGCGAACTGTCAAGGGGTCCCATAAATCACCCAACCGTAAGGAACGCAAAATCAAGGAACATAACACCGTATGACGGAAACTAGGTGGCAAGAGGAACAAAACACTGCATAAGGCCGAGCCTTCCACCCTTTACCAAGTATATAGATGTATTAAATATAGCAGATATATATTGTGATATCCCCAACAAGTAAACATGTTCCAACAAGGAACAACATCTCCATGTTCCAACAAGGAACAAACTTCAACTTCACCGCAACTAGCAACGCTATAAGAGGGCTGAGCAAAGCGGTAACATAGCCAATCAACGGTTTGCTAGGAAAAGGATGGTTAGGGCTGACATGGCAATATGGGTGGCATGATATAGCAAGTGGTAGGCATCGCAGCATAGGCATAGCAAAAGAGCGAGCAACTAGCATAGCAAAGATAGAAGTGATTTCGAGGGTATGGTCATCTTGCTCGCAATGTTCTCGAGTTGTCGAAAGCTTGATCCTCGAAAGCGCTTCTCAACAGGCCTCGCTCACGCACTCGCCTCCGACTCTACCCAAAGCAACAACACAAACAAAGGAACCACAATAAATCACGGTGCAATGCACAATCAACATGATGCAAAACATGACATGATATGCATGATGCGATATGCAATGCTTATGTGCGCCCGAAGGAAAATGATGAACCAGGCATCAACTTGGCAAACCAAGCATGCCACTGAAAGATGAGATGATTTCGCTGAAATCGATATAAAGATCACCGAATCGGATGCACGGTTTGCAAATGGCAAGCAAAACAAGAATGGCGCAAATCTGCCATTAACAGCATGATGCCACTTAGCAAGCAACAAATAATTAAGCTACTGCACCCAAACGTAACAACAAAGCACATGGCAGTGATCTACACATGATGCTCGACAAAAGATGAGCACTGAGCTACGGCTAGTTCACATCATAACATGTTCAAACAAGCATGGCAAAAGTGCTCAAAGTAACAGGCTGGACATGGCAAAACAGTAACAGGTTGCAATGTTCAGAGCATCAAAACTACATGCTACAGGAACTTAAAATAGCAAAACATGGCATGGCATGAATCTACTCAAAGCCTAGAACAAAAGTCCCTTACTGACCATAAGCCAAAAGGACTAGAAAATATAGTAACACCCATGTCAATATTGAAAGTCTCGTTAACAGATTCAGCAACTTGACATGTCAAAACTGATAACGAGATGGCATGTTAACAAGCTCAATGCACTCACTACAGAGCCTCAAATGATAAACTAAGCATACATACATCAAGAAGACATGACATAGAAGACATACATGGCAAGAACACTAACATAGCATATATGGATCAACCACAACATCCTAGGCAAAATTGAATAACACGATACAATCTGCCAGGAAACATTTGGTAGCAAAAGTAGAGCTCGATTGACTCAAGCTATGGCATCCCATAATTGCAAACAAAGGCATGGATGGATAGAGCAAGTCATGCTTTACAAAACACCCTTACTGAAGTATCTCAAAATATGCATAGATCTCTCGGTATCATCAAGCAAACATGGCATCAAAATCAGCTAAAACAGGGCTGAAATCAGCAACATTAGGACACCTACTTTGCATGCTTGTGCTAGTCACCACATAGATCACAAAAATACATGGCATATACCACTGGAAAGATGACATGGCATTTTACAAAACACATGTAGGACTCAAATTCATAGGGTGCACATATTAATCATAGCAAAATAACAAAAGTGCAACTTGATAAAAATCAGAAACTATCAGCACATAGCACTCTTCCAACAGCATTTCGGGCATCAAGATGAGCTCAAATGAAAATGATGCAATGGAATGAAATGATCTACTCTTCGAGACGAACATTTTGACATATTATACGCGAAAATGGATCTACGGATGCGAAGATATAGCATGTTGAATATTGCACAAAATTACAAAGATGCAAATGACTTAGTGAAAAAAAGAGGAGAGGGAGATGAGGTCAACGGCGGCGCTCCCGAGGCCGGATCGGGCGGATCGGGCCGGTGGCGGCGCGGGCTCCCCGGAGCGGCCGGTCGGGAAGGAAGGCGGCGGGGGCCGGCCGGTCCGCGGGCGAGGAGGCGCAGCATGCGCGGGCGGCGGGCGCACGGAGGTCCGGCGAGAGGGCGGCGAAGCCTCGCCGGCCCGGGCGGCGGCGTGGTCGGCGGGCGGAGAGGCGGCGATGGTCGGCGGGCGAGGCGCCGGAGGGGGCGGCCGGAGGTGGAGGCGGGCGGCGGCGGGGCGCCGAGGCGGCGGCGGGCGGGCGGAGGCGGGCGGCACGGCTGCGGGCGGCGGCGGGTCGAGGGTTCGACGGCCGGGCGGGCCGCTGGCGATGGGCGCCTGGGCCACGTGGCGGTCGGCGATTACCGGGCGGCGGGGCGGATTGTCTGCCTGCTCCGGACGTGTCCGGGCGCGCTGGAGGAAAAAATTAGGTTTCGGGTGGAATGATCCGGATTTTCGGGAGGTTTGCTTAAATAGGCATAGAGGGAGCTAGGAGAGTCCAAATGAGGTGTAGTTACCACACGATCGTGATCGAACGACGGAGAGCATGGAGGTGACTTAGATGGGTTATTGGGCTGTTTTGAAGGGTGTTGGGCTGCAACTTAAAAGAGGCCTTTATGAGAGTGCGTTAACTGCTGAGTACCAAACGAGCTCCAAATGACCAAACTTGACCGGTGGTCTCCGGTGTTATACCAAGGCCACTAGACAAACCTCGTCCATTTCGAGAAGGTTTAATACCCGCACACGGAAAAACGTAAAAGGGACCGGGCGGGAGATAGGAGGCCGGATTGCAAAACGGACAACGGAAAATGCTCGAATCATGAGACTAACACGTATGCAAATGCGATGCACATGATGACATAATATAAAATGCATGACATGGACAAAATGCAAAAGGAGAAACCCAACCACGGAGGGAATATCATATATCAATGCCGAAAATGGCAAGAGTCGGAGTTACAAATATGGAAAGTTACTCCGGGTGTTACAACACTCCACCACTACAAGAGGATCTCGCCCCGAGATCTAGGACCGAAAGAACTCCGATACTCGAACGGAGGTGATCCTCGCGCCCTGTGTAGCTTCTCGGTCGGAATGGTGTGACCACTTCACTTTCAGGAATTTGATTGACTTGTTGCAGTCTTGCGCCGTTTCTTCAAGAATAGCAACGGGTGCTCATGATAAGAGAGATCTTCTTGAAGGTCAATCTCTTCGGTTGATAGTGCTCTCAGAGTCTTGAAGCACTTATGGCCGTGACACGTGAAACACATCGCACGCTTGCAAAGTTGGATGGAAGCTCGTTGATAGGCTAGATCGCTTCTTTTCCCAATGATCTTGAAAGGACCCACGATCTAGGGGCAAGCTTCCTTTGATACCGGGTTTACGAGTACCTTTCATTGAGAGACGCGGAGGTAGACATGGTCTCCGATTTCAAAAGTCACATCACGGTGCTTATCATCATAATAGTTTTCCGCGCGATTATGCTGCTTTGAGATTCTCACGAATGACTTGCACATTTCTTCGCTTCAGATCAAGTCATTGCCAAGAAGTTGGCGCTCACCGCCTGCACTAATTGAGAGGAGTACGGCACTTTCTCGCCATAGAGAATTTCAATGGGGCTTGCCCCAACTCGCTTGGAAGCTGTTGTTGTAAGAGAACTCGCATAAGGAAGACAATCTTCCCACTTCATACCGAAGAAATGACACAAGCCCCGAGCATATCTTCAAGGATTTGATTTACTCGCCGACTTGGCCACTTGTTTGAGGATGGAAAGCCAGCCGAACGAATGTTGGTGCCCTATGGCCTTCAAAAGAATCCTAAAACTTGGAGGTAAAGATGCTGCCACGGTCTCAAGAGATCACTTGTGGAATGCCGCAAGGAGACAATCCTCGAGGTGTATAGCTCGCCAACCGAGCTGCAGTGATGGATTCTTTGATAGGAAGAAAATGAGCCACTTTAGTAAGCTTGTCAATGACAACGAAGATAGCATCATTTCCACGCTTGGACTTTGGAAAGCCACCACGAAGTCCATTTCAATATGATCAAACTTCCATTCAGAATAGCAAGAGGTTGAAGGAGACCAGCTGGTCTTTGGTGTTCGCTTTCACTCTTCGCAGACATCACACTCATTCACTAATTGAGCAATCTCGCCTCATTCGAGTCCACCAATATGACTGCTTGAGGTCATGGTACATCTTCGCATTTCCGTGATGAATGGATAGAAGCGAATTGTGAGCCTGCTCATAATGACTTTTCGCAGATCACCCTTAGGAACCATAATCCGTCCTCAAAGAACAGAGTGTCTTTGTCATCAACGCGAAGCACTTGTACTTGAAATGCCCTTGTCAATACCACGCTTCACTTTTTTCACCATGGCATCCAGAAGTTGAGCCTCACGAATCTGATCTTCCAAAGTAGGAGAGACTATGAGGTTGGCAAGAAAGCCTTGAGGAACAACTTGAAGATTCAGCTTATGGAAAGATTCACAGAGATCCGCTGAAAGGGCTTGAGGATTAGATCTGTTGCAGAAAGCTTTCCTGCTCAAAGCATCTGCAATGACATTGGCTTTGCCCGAGTATACTCAATACTTGGGTTGTACTTTGAATCATTTCACCCATCGAAGTCTGCCCGAGGTTGAGGTTGGGCTGAGTGAAGATGTACTTGAGACTCTTGTGATCAGTGAAAATGTCCACTTTCCTTCCCAACAAGAGATGTCTCCACGTAATCAATGCATGGACAATCGCCGCCAACTCAAGATCGTGAGTGGGGTAGTTCTTCTCGCTGGGCTTCAATCAAGTAGAGGTATAAGCCACAACTCTCTCTCTTGCATTAACACAGCACCGAGACCTTGAAGAGAAGCATCACGTAAAACTTCATATGGCTTGGATTCATCAGAGGAGTCGTAACAGAGCTGTGACGAGTTTCTCTTGAGAGTATTGAAAGCAACGCCACACTCGGGAGACCGACATACTTCACCGCTTCGAGAAGGTTGGAAAGAGGCTTTGCAATCTTGGAGAAGTTCTCAACGAATCTTCGCAATAGCTTGCAAGACCAAGAAAGCATGGAGCTGCTTGACATTCGAGGAGGTTCCTAATTCACAATTGCGGACACCTTCTCGATCAACAGCGATGCCCTTGGCGAGATGATATGACCAAGATAAAGCACTTCATCAAGCCAAAATTCACATTTGGAGAACTTAGATAGAATTGGTACTCTCCGAGCTTGTCTAGCACCAATCGCAAATGTTTGGCATGATCCTTCTTATTCTTGGAGAAGACCAAAATATCATCAAGATAGACCAAGACGAATTCATTGGTGTAGGGATTGAATATGAAGTTCATCATCCGAGAAAGTTGGAGGAGCATTGACAAGGCCGAAAGACATGACAAGATATTCATAAGAACCAAAGCTTGTTCTCAATGCTGTCTTGGGAATATCTTGTTCACGAATGCGAACTGATGATACCCCATACGAAGGTCAAGCTTGAGAACATCAGCACCTTTGAGTTGCTCAAAAGCTCATTGATGTTGGGAAGTGGATACTTGTTCTTGATTGTCTTCTTATTCAATGGACGGTAATCGACGAAAGTCGGTCCGCGCCATCCTTCTTCCGACAAAAGAACACCACAACCCCAAGGAGATGAACTCGGTCCGATCAAACCCAGACGCTCTTGTTCATCGAGCTGCTTCTTCAATTCCTTCAGCTCATCAGTCCAAGCTTGTATGGACGCTGTAAACGGGTTCAAAGGCTGTGCTCAAGATCGATAACGAACTCAATCGGCCGATGAGGAGGCATACCCAAGCTCTTCCGAAAGACATCTTGGTACTCACAAACGATCGAATTGAGAGATGGCATTCAGTTCGCCTTCTCATTGAGAGAAAACAACCAATGGTTTCATCACGAGAGGCATAGATGATCACATCATTAGAAGAGTGAGTCAATTGAATTTCCCGGCAGCACAATCAAGCTGAGCTTTGCCGAGAAAGCCACCATTCCGAGAATAAGATCAATATCCGAGTCACCAAGAACAATTGGTTTAGAAAGAAATCTATAATCGCCATCTTGATAGAAACATTAGGAGCAACCAAACTAGAATTCATAAGCCTTCCGGAGAAACAACTTGCATAACTTTGGAGAGAATCTCTGTGTCAACATTGTGCTTCATGCAAAAGGATATGACATGAAAGAATGCGATGCACCAAGATCAAATAAGACTTTGCAGAATATCATTAATCGAGAGATTACCCATTATCACATCGAAGACCTCCGCTTGAGCTGCATTCATCATATTGACCTTGGCATACTTTGGATTATGCTTGACCACCGCATTGCTGGAAGATTTCACAGAGGAGGAGGCGGAAGGCGCCTTTGGTTGAAGCACTTGTTCAGATAGTGACCCTTCTCACGACACTTGTTGCAAGTGACCTCGTAGAGCGGACGGTGGTAAGGAGCACTTGACCTTGGAGCTTGAGAATTAGACTTGTTCTGATAGCTTGGGTTGGGTGGGTGGAAGATCCACGCCACCGAGTTCTTCTCACTGTAAGGCCGACGAACGGAGGAGGGGGCAGGTAAAACTTCGCTGCTTGGCTGCCACTTGAGAGGACGAGGAGGACTGAATCTGCATCCCTGATTCTCTTCTTAGAAGCCTCGATTTGAGCTGAGCCGCTTCTTGCTTGAGAGCCATGTTGTAGAAATCATCATACTTATCTGCTCAAACAGCACAAGAGGTAATTGCAGATCTTCTCTCGCACCACCTCCGAATCGATAGATCATACTCCTTTCATCGTGTACATCTTGCTTAGCAAAACGAGCGAAGCCTCGAACTGGATATTGTATTGATAGACAGACATGGTGCCCTGCTTGAGATTGCGGAACTCCTCACGCTTGCTCTCAACAACACTCTTCGAATGTGATGAGCTCGAAATCACGGCGAACTCATCCTGTAATGACACGCCTCCTCGAATCTTTGTATTGCCGGAACCACTCAAAGAGCTTGATCCTTGAGTTGAAACGATGCAAACTTGACAAAGTCCTCGTGTCCGACATTGCTACACCAAAGTGCTTGCAGATGTCCACTAACCAATCATCAAGTCTCTGTGGCCTCAACACGTAAACCGAAAGACTTCGCTGATTAGCGAGGAACCGACCGAGAGTAGCAAAGTGTGGCTGATTGTTGCCTTGACCTTGATTGCCTTGATTGCCTTGATTGCCTTGCCCTCGAGTACGCTTCTTGCAAGAGCTGCAAAATCATCTGAGCATTGGCATTGGTGGCTGCCATGATAGCTTGCCAGCCTCCGGAGGCGGAGGTGGAGGTGGAGGTGGAGGATTCGATCGATCCCCATCATTGCGATCCGGATTCGTGACGCTACATGGAGCCATCCTCGAGAGGGTGACATCCGTTAGTCCTTTGATAGACAAATTGATAAGTAGAATCAACGGATAGAAATTGCAACATATAGTCTTCACAATAAACATTCAACAAGAATGAACGAATGAATTCCAAAGTTAATCATCACACATCCATTAAGGTGAGAAGCCACTTAGATAAAGATATGGAAACAACATCCGACTTAGAAACAATTCAATATCACAACCGAAACAAAAGGTTGGCTTTAGAATGAGCCGAACAAACACATGATAGAGATTTCGCCAGTGTTCGTGGTGGGGCCCACACGACACGACGATAGCGGACGCCATTTAATGACTAACAAGACGCCCCGAATCAGCATAGCCAAGGATTCTTTAAGACGCCTCGCGACCAATCGAATCGACCGTGAATGGGCGGACCACTAGACGTTGAACCCCAATCTCAAATCATACATCCGTCGGAAAGAATATCCCGTAAGCTACTAGAATTCCACCTATAAACTCCCAAACTTTCTGGTTATGCAACTGTGTTGGGGACAGGGACACAAAATATATCACCCAAACTAACAATACCTAGATCCAGCCAGATCCATCCGTCAACACATAACCAAGAAATCCTCGAAATCGGTACCTCGACCTTCAAAAACATCCGTTATGCAAGTCATGGCAATATTCTCAAGACTCGCCACAAGATCGGGCTATCGGGTTATCTCACCAACAACTGCACAAAAGAGATTTCGATGTCGGCAAAACTCGTATTCCAGAATCTGCAACGATAAAATTGTGACGACAACACCTCGAGCTCAACTCCCCGGACACCGCCACAACCCCTAAATGTCGAGGCACCAAGAACAATGTTCTCGCCACAAAACCATCGAACGATTCCAAGATACCCACGTGATCCTAAAAAAATTTTAGTGAAATTTGAGAAGAGAAGAGTCAAAACTCTACGCCAGATACCTCACCAGAGCGACGAAGGACTGGGAGTAAAAAGAATCCTACTCCGATATATATAATCCTAAGACTCAAAACATTTTCCATTCTAGACTCAACAACGCCAAGAACAATCAAGTAGGGGGCTCCTAAGTCGGGAAGGCTCGATTACCAACTTGTAACGCCTCGATGCGGTTATATCTCCCACGGTCGAGGCACGACTTAGAGGCATAACCGCATTGAAAGCAATGTCGCAAGTGAGGTAATCTTCACACAACCCATGTAATAATTAAGGAAAGATACATAGTTGGCTTACAATGCCACTTCACACAAGACATAAATAAACATCCATCATTCAGAGTACACTCAAGGTCCGACTACGGAACCAAAATAAAAGAAGATACCCCAAATGCTAACACAGATCCTCGAATCGTCCCCAACCGGGCACCACTATCGATCATCCGAAACGACATAGTAACGACCACGCCTCGTCGAACTCCCACTTGAGCTCGGTGGAATCACCTGCACCGCCTCATCGGAACCTCGCAACTGTGTTTGAAGTATCTGTGAGTCACGGGACTCAAAGAATCTCACACCATGTAGATCAAGACTATTTAAGCTAATAGGAAGGACAGAGTAGTAAAGTGGAGCTGCAGCAAGTTTACTAGCATATATGGTGGCTACTTCGCAAAAGAGAGCGAGAAGAGGAGCAAAGCACGGTCGTGAAACTAGTAGTGATCAAGAAGTGATCCTGAACTACTTACGCCGACATAACTCCAACATCAGGTTCACTTCCGGACTCACGAGAAGAGACCATCACGGTTACACACGCGTTGATGTGTATTTTATTGAGGTCAACTTTGGCTTTTCTACAACCGACATTAACAAATTCCCATCTGCCTCATAACCGCGGGCACGGCTTTCAAAGATATTACCTCGCAGGGTGTCCCAACTTAGCCCATTATAAGCTCTCACGGTCAACGGGATATTCTTCTACCGGAAGACCCGATCAATCTCGAATCCGGACTACAAGACATTTCGACAGAATAAAACAAGACCAGAAAGCCACCGACAGCCGATAAACCCGATAGGAGCTGCACATATCTCGCTCGTGGCACATCCGGATGAGACATCCTACGAGTAAAACCAAGCCTCGAAGTTTCCCTGCAGGGCCCCGCAGTTCATTAGTTCGGCCAGCACTCAAGGAGCACCGTCCGGGGTTAAATAAAGATGACCTCGGCTCGCGAAACCCGGGGAAAAGGCTTAGGTGGCAAATGGTAAAACCAATGTTGGGCTTGCCGGACGAGTCTTATTCAAAGCGAACTGTCAAGGGGGTCCCATAAATCACCCAACCGTAAGGAACGCAAAATCAAGGAACATAACACCGTATGACGGAAACTAGGTGGCAAGAGGGAACAAAACACTGCATAAGGCCGAGCCTTCCACCCTTTACCAAGTATATAGATGTATTAAATATAGCAGATATATATTGTGATATCCCCAACAAGTAAACATGTTCCAACAAGGAACAACATCTCCATGTTCCAACAAGGAACAAACTTCAACTTCACCTGCAACTAGCAACGCTATAAGAGGGCTGAGCAAAGCGGTAACATAGCCAATCAACGGTTTGCTAGGAAAAGGATGGTTAGGGCTGACATGGCAATATGGGTGGCATGATATAGCAAGTGGTAGGCATCGCAGCATAGGCATAGCAAAAGAGCGAGCAACTAGCATAGCAAAGATAGAAGTGATTTCGAGGGTATGGTCATCTTGCTCGCAATGTTCTCGCAGAGTTGTCGAAAGCTTGATCCTCGAAAAGCGCTCAACAGGCTCCTCGCTCACGCACTCGCCTCCCGACTCTACCCAAAGCAACAACACAAACAAAGGAACCACAATAAATCACGGTGCAATGCACAATCAACATGATGCAAAACATGACATGATATGCGTGATGCGATATGCAATGCTTATGTGCGCCCGAAGGAAAATGATGAACCAGGCATCAACTTGGCAAACCAAGCATGCCACTGAAAGATGAGATGATTTCGCTGAAATCGATATAAAGATCACCGAATCGGATGCACGGTTTGCAAATGGCAAGCAAAACAAGAATGGCTAAATCTGCCATTAACAGCATGATGCCACTTAGCAAGCAACAAATAATTGCTTACTGCACCCAAACGTAACAACAAAGCACATGGCAGTGATCTACACATGATGCTCGACAAAAGATGAGCACTGAGCTACGGCTAGTTCACATCATAACATGTTCAAACAAGCATGGCAAAAGTGCTCAAAGTAACAGGCTGGACATGGCAAAACAGTAACAGGTTGCAATGTTCAGAGCATCAAAACTACATGCTACAGGAACTTAAAATAGCAAAACATGGCATGGCATGAATCTACTCAAAGCCTAGAACAAAAGTCCCTTACTGACCATAAGCCAAAAAGGACTAGAAAATATAGTAACACCCATGTCAATATTGAAAGTCTCAACAGATTCAGCAACTTGACATGTCAAAACTGATAACGAGATGGCATGTTAACAAGCTCAATGCACTACCACAGAGCCTCAAATGATAAACTAAGCATACATACATCAAGAAGACATGACATAGAAGACATACATGGCAAGAACACTAACATAGCCTATATGGGTCAACCACAACATCCTAGGCAAAATTGAATAACACGTATACAATCTGCCAGGAAACATTTGATAGCAAAAGTAGAGCTCGATTGACTCAAGCTATGGCATCCCATAATTGCAAACAAAGGCATGGATGGATAGAGCAAGTCATGCTTACAAAACAACCTTACTGAAGTATCTCAAAATATGCATAGATCTCTCTGTATCATCAAGCAAACATGGCATCAAAATCAGCTAAAACAGGGCTGAAATCAGCAACATTAGGACACCTACTTTGCATGCTTGTGCTAGTCACCACATAGATCACAAAATACATGGCATATACCACTGGAAAGATGACATGGCATTTTACAAAACACATGTAGGACTCCAATTCATAGGTGCACATATTAATCATAGCAAAAATAACAAAATGCAACTTCTGATAAAA
>JAHIAM010004311.1:0-48233 GCA_021605205.1 Aegilops longissima | reverse complement strand
ATAAAGCGATTTGATGAAACCAATGGTTCACAAAGAGAGTTCCCGCCAAGTACACTAGACGAAGCTCCACCCAAATAATCTATCAAGCTGATGGGAACCGTGAAATCATGCCAAATGAAACACATATCAAGAGGAACTTATCATTTCTGCACCTAACCAACTCAAGACAATGCTCACCAAGACAATCCTCCCAATGATGACAATGATCAAGATGAGCAAAGTCTTCGCCCGCCCATCCTCGAAAGGTAAATGAAGTACAGATTGAGAAGATAATCGATAGCATCAATGCACCTGGTCCGCTTACTCGCCAAGAGCAACACAGCTAGCAAATTTCTGTGGGCACTTTTCATTTGTGTCAATATCGTAACCCAAGAAAGTTGCCGAGGCCTTTATGGAACTAGAATGGATTCAAGCTATGCAAGAAGAACTTCAATAGCTCAAGCTGAATAATGTTTGGGAACTTGTAGAGCGCCCCGACCTCGCAAGCATAACATTATTGGCACCAAATGGATATATCAAAACAAGCAAGATGAGCATGGTCAAGTCGTCAAACAAAGCACGGCCAGGCTCAAGGATATACTCAAGTTGAAGGAATTGACTTCGATGAAACATTTGCTCCTCAGCTAGGCTTGAAGCTATTCGCATACTACTAGCCTATGCTAACCACCACAACATCTTGCTCTATCAAATGGATGTGAAGAGTGCATTTCAACGGCAAGATTGAAGAAGAAGTATATGTCGCCAACCACCGACTTTGAAGATCCAAAACATCCCGATATGGTGTACAAGCTAAATAAAGCAATCAGATGGCCTCAAACAAGCTCCTCGCTACCGGTATGATAACAATCAAAGACTTCAAGAGAAAAGGCTTCAAACCTGATCCCTTGATCCCACACTCTTCACGAAGACATATGATGGTGAACTGCTTGTATGCCAAATATATGTGGATGACATTATCTTCTACCGCACCAACCGTAAGTATAGTGATGAGTTTGGATACATAATGCAAGAACAATATCAGATGTCCATGATGGGAGAGCTCAAGTTCTTCCTTGGTCTTCAAATTCGTCAGCAAAGGAATGACATCTTTATATATCAAGAAAAATACCTCCAAAATTGTCTGAAGAAGTTTGGAATGCAAGAGTGCAAAGGATACACGACGCCAATGCCAGCCAAACACCATCTGGGTCCCGACGACAATGGTAAAGAGTTCGATCAAAAGGTATACCGCTCCATGATTGGTTCCTTACTTTACCTATGTGCATCTAGGCCGATATTATGCTTAGTGTTTGCATGTGTGCTCGGTTCCAAGCGGCACCAAAGGAATCACATCACTTAGCTGTGAAGCTTAATTCTTCGATATTTGGCTCACACCCCAACACTCGGATTATGGTATCCAAAGGGCTCAAAATTTGATTTGGTTGATTTTCGATGCTGATTATGTCAGTGACAAGGTGGATCGCAAGTCTACATCGTGCACATGTCACTTTCTCGACGATCACTGTCTCGTTGGTCTCCAAAGAAGCGTAACTGCAGTGTCACTCTCAACCGCAGAATCTGAATACATTGCTACCGGATCTTGTCTGTGCTCAGCTTCTATGGGTGAAGCAAACTCAAGGACTATGGCATCAATCTGACACAAGTACCTCTTCTCGCGACAACGAAAGCGCCATCAAGATTGCCAACAATCTAGTCCAAAGACTAGAAGACAAAGCACATTGAAATTGGCCATCATTTTCTCAGTGGATCATGTTATGAAGAAAGATATTGACATCATTCACGCCAACATCAAGAGCAATCGCGATATCTTCACAAAGCCCTTGGATGAGAAAAGGTTTTGCAAGTTACGGTGTGAGCTAAATATCTTGGAATCCTCAAATGTCCTGTGATCAAGCACACATCCTAACACTTGTGCATGTTGATGACTTAGATGTGCAACACACGGAGTAACGATATCTTCAATCAATGAAGACTTACATTCTCGAGTGTGAATACATTAACGTGAATTTGACTTCGAGCGCCACGATAATTATGCGCCATGTCCGGGTCTAATACTTCCTATACGTGGGTAACGCCACCACCAAATTTCTTTGTTTGAAGTGTTTCACTCATGGCGCTATTTTTGCAATATCTTCGCATTTGATTTGTCTTCAACTTCAACTTATCTTCATGATTTTCTTCACTATGTTGATTTGTTGTCGTCGATATATATATATATATATATATATATATATATATATATATATATATATATATATATATATATATATATATATATATTGTTCGTCCTCTACAACATTCACTTATAGCTATGTCTTCAAGTTGAATCTTTTGAACTAAGTGAATGTGATTGGACCCTAATCTCTATGCTTTCTATCTCAAACTCTATCTGTCCAAATCATATGCATTCTATTGAAATCACGAATGTCTTCTCTCAAGGCCCTTGTCGCCAGGAAGACACAGAGACAAACTTTAAGTCTGTTTTAAATGATTCATCTTATCGATTGAAACTGAGAAGCCGAACGACCATCCGACAAACTCCGGCGAAGGTGGGGAACGTGGAACGTGGGACAACTCGTAGTATGTTGTGCATGCTTGCCACGCGCTCCTCGATGTGAACCGCTAGGCACTCGCGAATTGCGCCATGCCGCACCCCCTTATAAATACCTGTCCTCGAGGTAAAGAAAATCTTCTTCCACCTCTCCACTCGCTTAAAACCCTAGCGCCACCGCTTAGCTCTCGACGACGCCACGCGACGGCGCTTGCCGCGAATTCTCCGACGCCGCCCTCACGCTGGCTGCAAACATCGCTATCTCCGCCGCCAGAGGGTGTCCTCCGTCACCAAGTTAGGGCACGGGATTGAACTGCTCGCCTCCTTTCTTCCCTGCCTAGCAGTTCTTCAAGTGGTAAATATAACTCTATTTTTACCATCTTTTGATCTTCAAGATTCATCCTACTTGCCAAAACTGGTTTCTGCCCATACTATGTTAGATCTATTCTGCTCTGATCTCAGATCGCTTAGTATATTCACTTAAGCTTCACAACTAGTTAGATTCTCACTTGTACTTATTCACGGATTCGCATAAACCGAACCAACTCTCAACAGATAAGTGAATGTCTTCTCATCATGAGGTAAATGTCTTCAAACCGATTTATCTTCAAAATCTTCCGAGAATGCATATGACCTCTTCCCTTCCTCGTGATTCTAATGTCACAGGTACATGTCCGTGGAGAATCCCTTGGTTCTCATAGTCTGATTCGCTTGCAGAATTCTTACAAAGATCAAACTAACTCTCCAAGCCGCCTCGTCTGTCATTCAAAGAACGCAGTTTTTAAATGAGAAGCCATTCAGTTTGAAGCTCATGGCTGCAGATAAATCTGTCAGAAGGGCGATGTGACAGCCGTGAGGGAACCTCAAAAGATCTTCTTGATGACCTCGCATAGCTATACAAGATGATCCCAAGAGACTTATAATCAGCGCAAGACGCTAATCCAATGGATTCGACGATATTGGGATGAACAAGGGTTCAAGTACAATTTCGTCACACAGAATATGCCGAGAAGAATGCCATCAAGCCCTTGGGGTGATATTCTTCGAGGCCTTCCACCCAAGAACATGGCTGAAGCTATTGCACAAGGTTTCTATCCTTGTATGGTCCGTGGACCTCAAAGAGAATGCCGACCCAACGCCTTTGCTCGTGTCGGACGATAATCTCTTCAAGCGCAACTTCCAAAGATGCAAAGGCTTCGCAAAGGAAAACAAGAAGTCATTGGGATTAGACTTCAACCCTGGTCCTCTCGCTTCCCCATGCCGACGGCTCACGGGACGCCGAACCCAATGTCATCGGTCCTTTTCAAACCTTGATGGCCTCATCACTTACATCTTGGTCCAAGGTGCCAAAGTGGATCACTCGATGACAATGCCGAGTCCGATGAAGCCCCAACTCCAGCTTCCTGCTCCTGCTCCAAAGCCGCAGGCTTAAGAAAGTCAAGGCTCCAAAGTCACCGCCCTCCAAAAGCTTCACGATGAAGCCACCGCCATCGCACTCCTCCAGCCGCACGCCTCAAGATCAATCCAGATTCCAAGAAGACGGAGAAGAGAAAGAAAATTGTCAAGAACACCGAATCGACATCGACTTCGCTGCCATTCTGCGTGAAGAGCACATTGATCTGTCAAGTGATGACGATTCGCAGATGATGCTCTTGAGCAACTTATCAAGAGCAAAGAAGAAGCGTAAATTCAACAACTTGCCTCTTTGATGTGGCAATCATCCATCACTTCCTTGATGAGTGGTTTGACACACCAAACATCAGCTTTGAAGATCTGCAACTTCCTATTGGCTTCAACGCTCCTTCAATGGAGCCATTGCTTCGAGCTAGCTCTTGCTCAGAGGATTGTTGAACCGAAGCATAAGATTGACTATGAGAAAGCTCACCAAGAAGCATATGGCTGCACTCAGCGGCAAGACGTCAAAACTTCAAGGTCATGCTGCACGACCTCAAGGAAGCCTTTGTCAAGAAGCGTGAAGAAGCCGAGGCTCTCGTGAGCGCATGAAGGCTCGGCCGACAAGTGCGTGCTTGCCTACAATGAGGCCGAGAAGCGCAGGCTATTGGCCGCCCGGCATCGACTCCTGTGATGGCTGCAAAGAAAAGAAGTCTTCAACTAACCAAGCTGCACCTTTAAGACAGGAAGAGCCCCGCATAGTCTTCCCAAGCAGCATGACTGCTCAAGCAAAAGGTCCGTCAACCGCTTCAAAAAAAAGAAGACGAGGGCTGCCGAGGCTAAAGCCGTAAAAAGGAAAACTCGACGCCTGCTGCTGCTCCCTCCAAGAAGAAACTTAAGACCAAGAAGAATCGGGCTGCTCCTACAGAGCCCTTGGTTGTTGAACCCATTTCGTGGTTCGCCCCGCCTCGCAACCCAAGAACTTCAGATGATCGCTCATGAGCCTCGCTTTCACAGAGGCTCCTCAAGTCGAAGAGATTCCAGCAACTGATCCCATCATCGCCAAGACATTGGTCACCATGACAATGTTGAAGATGATGAAGTTCTTCCTCAAATCGAGTACAATGTGGTATCATCGCCTGCTCGCACGTAACAACAAACTCATCAAGATTGGTCGCCCTCGACGCCAATTGCTCGATGCTTCATGGGCTGATCGCCTGCAACAACAAGACTCCCCAAGATTCCCCAACAACAAGTCACTCCCCAACAACAAGTCACTCCCCAACAACAACAACAACAACAAGAAGAGGAAGACTTTGAGGCCCAGCAACCCTGCCTCCAAAGGCGCCGCCACCGCAGCTTCGCAAAGGTCAAAGGCCTCAAGTACTCTCTCGAGCTGCTCCATAAGGAGAAGTGCACCACCAACCTGTTGCACGCCAAGTGTTTTCGTGGCCACCCAACCGTGAATGTGTCTCGAGATCAAGCCAAAGCTGTCAAGACAATCTGGCTGCATCACCGCAGACACCCAAGAAGAAGAAGAATGTGTCCCTACACCCCCAAGAATTGAAGAAGTTATCCCCGATATCAACATGCCAAAGGTTCACCCTCCAGCCTCAAGTGGAGGTTGAAAACATTGAGGCTGCCACCTCCAACGCCAATGAAGCCAATGACGGGTCATGGTCAAGCAAATGTGGAGCCTGCACCAAAAGCCCCGGCCAATGAAGGAACTGTGCTCGGCAATGAGTCAATCGCCCAAGCATCTGGCCGAGCACTGAAGCCCTGGTTGCTACCATCGCCCCAGCCCGCCACCAAGGCCCTACACAATCGAGCAAGCATACAACTATGGCGAAGCTAGTCACAAGAAGATGGCCTGCTCGTCCCTCCGCCTCATGCCTCGGGTCCTCGGCCTCGACTATCATATTGAGCATAGGCCTCAGTCCGTAAGTTGGGCCAAGATCGCCAAGGTTTCCGTGCACCGCCACCTCAACAAAGTTCTTTCAATGCAAATGGCTTCAAAGCCCACAACACTTTCTTTGACAAAGGCAAAGAACCCCTACACAAGGCCAAGGATCTCATCCGACCGCTTCGAGCTATCAGAAAGAAGCTATTATTCATGCTCGTATGATCAAGGGCGATTTTCCTCATATGCACCGACATCGGGGCCATTGCTTGACCTGCCGTGCTTAGAAGAAGCACTTGATTGCTTTCATGATGCGTGTCCGCTTGGTTTCACATGCATAAAGAACACCGGAATGAAGAATTAGTGCTTCAATTCTATGCTACCTCCACATCCGCAGCTACAACAGAGATACGAAGACATGGGTTCTCGAGTGGATGACAGGAAATGTTCATCATGAAGCCAAAGCTCTTGACATCATTGAGCTCACATGCCTACCCACTCCCGGAGAGCTGTTTGAACCTGGATGTCAACTCCACCGTGATGCACTGGAGAGCATATTTCATAAGCCAAAACCCGACATGAGTCGATGTCGAGCATGATGAAGCCATCGCCACATGACGCTGAATACCTCAAAGATTTCTTTGTTGATGACCTTGAGTATCCGCCGCACGATATATCACATCATCAAAGCTAACTCTATGGCCTATCAAAGGGCATTCATTGTCCGGAAAGCTTGAAGGAGCAATGAAGACATTGGTCTTCTACATCCTCAATGGCATCGCTTCAACACGCAAGAATTCTTCATCCGACAACCGGCCGCGCCTCGATCTGATCCGCTTGGTCCGAAGTTCTATGCTCCATGGGTCAAGCGCCTCATCAAGATGCACTCGCTATCAACTATCAACCCTCCGCCGCAATCATCTGATCTTCCTACCAGAGGTTGATATGTCCGCTAGCCATATACCCTAAGCCCGCCAAAACGCCACTAAGTCTTCGTAACGCAGATAACCACAGCTTCTCTCAACCCATGGAAGGCGCCCAGCGGTATCTCGTGTCTATCCTCGGCTGGGAACACACGCTCGCTTATCGGCGCGGATCAAGCCACCGAGAGCACAATTGGCCAAAGGCTTCGAAGCGCCTCGAGTCCTCAATGATCGAGAACTTTGTGGTGCTGCATCAAAAGCAAGATAAGCATCACTCCCCGGCTCAAGCCAAATGCAAAGCCTCTTGGTGGACGCTAATCGCATTCAAACCTTGCCACCAAGAATGCTTTTTTCACTCACGAGACCGCCGGCGATCATGGAAGAGTTTGACCTCGCCAAGGTCAAGCGATCTTCAAGACGATGGCTTCACCGAACGCCTAAGTTTGACTCCACCTCCACGAAATGCAGTCCCACGATTTAACTCCATCACTTGAAGACTCGACTATTCTTCCTCCGCTGCAACTGTCAATGCCAGAGTGATCGATGATGAAGCCGATGCTACTTCACCGCCTACTACTCGCACGAATCGACATCGCGCCAAGCTCGCTCGCACCGCCAACCAACAATGACAACCTCTGCTGCATCATCTTCTTCAAGAGGACGAGTAGATGCTCTATGTCTTCAAACCTTTTGGTCCTTAATGACAAAAGGGGAGAAGCATATGAGTTTGATAGTCTTCAAGCGGTTCATCGTATGTTGCATAATATTTTGCCTAGTGTTTACAACTCTTGATTTTGATACATTTCGCTCTTTGATTTGTAACACTTAAACTCGATGGTCGTCTGCTACTTATTTGCTTTACTCGTGCGATGATAAATTCCGCATGTGCGATGATAACTTCCGCACTTAGATCATTCTCGCAGACATCCATTTTCATTATGCATGTCATTCTCTTAGCTATATCATTTCATGCATGATGAATTATCTTCATAAGTTGAAGAGGATCTCCACAAGTACAACCTGCCATGTGCATTTGCATTCCAAAAGCAAACTACTTATATGCACATCTTCGTGGGGAGCCTTTGCCACTTATGAAGACAATTCCTATCCGCTATAATTTCACATATTTTATTCCCGCTGAAAACTTCAACCAGCTTTGTCATCAATCACCAAAAGGGGAGATTGTAAGTGCATCTAGTGCCACCCCTAGTTGGTTTTGGAGTATTGACGACAAATGTGGTTGAGGGACTAATGCGCTTGTGAGAATTGCAGGATAACGCAGTAGTGTCCCTCATTGATTCGGGTTTACCTACCGGAGACGCACCCCTAAAATGTATGAAGACATTGACGATAATGGTGGTATGTGAAGATATTCACATTGAAGACTATGACATGAGAAGACATTGATCAAGACTATGGAGCGCCAAGACCGTGTTGTTTCCTTTTCTTCTTTGTTGAGTCGAGGAACCACCGCATCGTTAAGGGGTCCAAGTGATCATAGTCGTAATGACCGAGTGATGCTCAACCCAAATTTATGTCTTCGAGGGAAGACAATGAGAGCAAAACTTATCCAGAGTGGATGAGTCACTTTGCTTGTAGCCCAAGTAAAGTTGTCGGTGTGTTTGAAATCAACCGCTGGAACACGTGTCGCTTTTTAGTGACCCGTGGTCATTTCGACATAACAGGTCGGGTTGCCTAGTGGCTATAAATAGCCCACCCCTACAACATAAATTGGTGGCTGCTCGTAGTTAGTGCACGGCTTTTGTCATTTGAGAGCAACCCACCTCAAAGCCTTTGAGAGAGAGAAACTTGTGAGGACAAAGCCCAAACACCCGAGCCAAAGAGTGTTAGGTATCATCAAGTCTTTCTGTCTGTGGACTCAAGACTTATTACACTTGAGGAATGTGAATCCTCCACCAGTTAGTCGTCAAGGCTCGAGCATCCAAGAGTCATTGTGGATTGCCGTGAACGAAGTCTCAGAAGGTTCGAAGTCTACCTTGAAGACTTACCAGAGTGATTGGGCGAGGACTGTGTCCTTAGCTCAAGGGGAATAAGGTGAATACGCTGGTCTTCTCGAGTTGAATCTCAGCCTCCCTAACTGAGATGTACAGCTTGTCACAAAGAATTGAACTGGTCCAACAAACTCGTGGTCTACAACAAGTGACCGGTTCTATCCCTTCCTCCTTTACTTTGAGTTTGTCTTCGAAGTCATTGCATATTTGTCTTATCTGCTTGACTTCATCGCTGACTACTATGGTTGTTTGGCTTCATACTATCTTCCATCCTCGATCCTTACTACCTAGCTGCCATTAGTCTTTGTACGTTCACATTATTGCCTACTTGACTATGGCTTGCTTGTTGTAGTTTATCTTCCGCTGCATATCAATTAGGTCATTCCTAGTGTTTTTCTTCGAAACATCCGTGTTTCGAAGACTTTCCTAAAAATCGCCTATTCACCCCCCTCTTGTCGATAACTAGCACTTTCATAAACAAGACCAATTTTGCCATGTTTTCTGCTTGTATGTGTGTGGTTGAACTATTTAGCTTTTGAGTGAAGTTCAAACTTCCTATGAGGTTGAGCCAGTTTTTTAGGCTACCGAAACCAATCATTTGATAGGGAATTCAAAAGAACAGTATATATGAGCATACGCGAAGTTCAAGTTCTTGGTGCAGGAAAGTAGACATCCTATTTTACACTCTTCTATATTTTCGGTCACAAAAACATTAGGAAGAAAATGTTGAATCGACAAGTTCACACACTGCTGTCTCAAACGTTCAGATGTTCATTTCCGTACGCAAAAGTCGAATATAGGTTAATTCCCCATGAAATTCGCTTTGTTGCTTTTCTTCCTCGCCCACCTATGTTATGCAAAAAATAGTTCAATTTTGCTAATTCATCCATTTTTGATTAGATAAATTTTGTAGTTCATTTTGCTGATTCCTACTGAATATAGTTTCTTTTGGTTTGTTGCAGCAGATCAAGCTAAATTCGACAGAAAAAATTCAGTTCACCTTTGTGTGTTTTTTCAGATCATCTTACATGTCAAGCACCAAACCGACGCGGCTTCTGCTACTGGTGCTAGTGTGGATGTTTAGCAAGTTCAACTACCAAAGGTATGCCGAAGTTCAGTACATTGTCGTGGACGACCAAGTTCGTGGATGCCTCGCTCAAGGCAAGTTGACGACTTTAACCAGTTCTTTGTAATAGTCCTATTTATTGCTTCGATCTTGTACAAAGAAGTTGAGAACATATCTATTGATCCGACATGTTAATTAGGGAATTAGTTTTCTCGCTCTTCTAGGATTCGCCGCCACATGATTTAAGCTTTCGGTGGGTAGCACATAAAATGCATGTCCACCATATGTTCGCTATATTGCCGCAGAGGATTCTAGATTTTTCGTTTCTACCTTGATGCAATCAATACCGACATGTTGTGAAACAATTAAGTACGGAATTCGAGGTCAGTATGATCTATTAACAACATGATTTGCATTTTTCCATCCTCATCGGATGTTGAGCATGGCTAGATTATATTTGCCATTAGCACCATCGGCGCAGTATGCAAAATCCTCTTTTTCTCAATTATGGTTAATGCCATTGTATGATACATAGAAATTGAGATATGAGGGTGTAGCGCACCGACCTCGATGGTCAAGTCTTTGTGCTTCAAAGGTCATCCCCGATCAAGAATGCCGACACACACAAGATCAAGGATTTATAACAAAGTAGCAATCACACACTCATTACATCGAATGTCTCAAAAGAGAATTTATTACAATAATATGGCTTAAGGCCATCTAATGCGATAACAATGAAGGCTTGGAAGATAAAGTGAGTCCATCAACTCCAACGACATAATCGAGCTGCACGGCAACGACTCTAACGAACCTTACTCGTTCAAAAGTCTGCAACATAATACGTTGCAGCCCGAAACGGTCAAGACATGGAATATGCCGCAATATAACACAATAGAGCAAGAAAAGGATAATACTATCACTACATGCATATTTGGCTGGTGGAAAGCTCTATGGTTATAGTTTTATAAAAGCCAATTTTTCCCTACAACAAAGGAATATATTTTAATTTAACTATCATGGTGGTTGAAACATCATTGAGAAGGTAACCCCAACTCAATCCCAATTAAAGTAGTTAACAACCCAACGATATTAATTAAGAGTGATGAGATACATGTGATAATCCAAACACTAGATACTCAAGATTTATCCATAACCGGGACACGGCTAACCATGATTAGGTTGTACACTCGCAGAGGTTTATGACTTTTCCCCACAAGACTCGATCTCCTCCGCTGGATTTCTTGCACTACATGGTGTTTGAGAAACGGATGACCGAGACATAGTCTTTCGTAAACATTGACTCCTACTCCGTAGACCATACCAAACCTACAAAACCCACTCACCGCTGATCTACCTCTTCAAGAGCTTCACGATCTTACTCAACTATGCTAGAGCCCATAATAGCTTGTGGCTGCACACGGAAGTTTCTAGCATGAATCATCTCAGCCCCTTTAAGCCCGGGTATGGATTTCCAAAAAATACGACAACACCGGGTTCCCCAGTGCCTCAATCCACCCAGATGTTAATTTGTTGCCACCTTAAGTTGAACCATTAATTAACAATCTCACATCTATCATGGATTCACTCAAACCCAAACCACGCTCACGAGCATAGCATAGCAATATAAGAACACGAGAAGTAACTCCCAAGGGTTTGATAGTAACAGGCAATATGTTCTACCTCAACAACTACTTCCCAACCCACAAGTTAATGACATCATAATCATGCAATGTTTGAGGATTGAACTAATGCATAAAAACTGGGTATGAAAAGAGTATGATCAATGTGTTACTTGCCCATCGACGATCCGTGAATCCTAGAGACTCAGAGTAACACGCTCAGACCGGGAATTCTATCACAAACAAACAATAACATACATAAGAAACAAGCAAAGATGCACAAGCAAAACTTCAGATAAAAGAGGTTGAACAGAAATTCAACTTAAGAACTCCGTTCGCAAAAAGAATCAACTCAAACGAGCAACTAAACTCGAATGGCGAAAAGAAACAAGATTCATTTACTAATTTGAACTAAGGTCAAATTTTACAGTACCAAAGTATTGTTTAAGTTGATTAAATAGAAAGAGGGTCTCGAGATGAAACTCTAGGCGTTTGAATCACCTGATTCCGACTAACGAGCGAAAAGATAAACAGAAACTAAGATCGGATCAGAAATCGCGATCGAAAATAATCGCAGATAAACCGATAAAAGAAAATCGACGAATGCATTAACGAACGAGCTGCTCATATCTCAGTAATTAACGGGAGAAAACCGGTCGTTAAAATAAAATGTACGGACGAACGTCCGCTAATTAGAAGACCGGAAAACCGCGAACCGATCTAGAAAAACAAACTAGGGTTTCTAAAAATCGGATGCACGGTTCCGCTGCCAGACTGGGCGTAGGGGCTCTTAACGGCGTGGTTGGGCGGCACAAGGGCTCAAGGCGGCCGGGCGTGCTCGGGCGGTGGTGGTGTGATGGTGGGGGTCCTGGGAGGAGTATATAGGAGGGGGCGGCGGCTTGGAGAGGGGCCAAGGCGGGCGGTGGTGGAGTCTCGGCTTGACTCCGGCCCGAAGGGCGGCGGGCAGACGCTGGCATGGGCGGCGGCGGTTGGCTGGTCTGCTCGGTTGGGCCTTAGGCCTTAGGCCAAGGGGATATATATATATATATATATATATATATATATATATATATATATATATATATATATATATATATATATATATATATATATATATATGCTAAAACAATTTTTCACCGCCTAAATGACTAATTTAGAACGAGATGAACATTTTCTTGGCCCTAAAATCCAATTTTGAAAACGTGCAATTTTTCTAATGCAAATAAAATCCAAATAAACTCAAATAAAATCAAATAAATGATTTTAACATTTTTCCTCCAATATTTCAATTGTTTTGGAGAAGTCATATTATCTCCTCTCATATATTTTCAATATGAAATATTTTATAGAGAGAAAATAATTAAAATAAAAATCTCGCTTCACTATTTGATAGGAATCAAATATGAAACCGAAATCCCCAACTTCTCCCGAGGGTCCTTGAGTTGCTTAGGATTTTGAGGATTATGAACTAAAATGCAATAAAATATGATGTGCAAGAATGACCTATGTATAACATTCCAAATTGAAAATTTGGGATATTACAAACCTACCCCACTTAAGATGAATGTCGCCCTCGAGATTCGGGTTGGCTAGAGAAAAGGTGTGGGTGGTCCTTGCGAAGATCATCCTCTCGCTCCTGTGTGGCTTCATTCTCAGATGGTGGCTCCAATCGAACTTTGCAAAACTTAATAACCTTGTCATGGGTGACTCGGCCGGCAAACTCAAGAATCTTAACTCGCTTCTCCTCACAAGTCAAATCACTATCCAACTGAATCTCCTCCAAGGGTATCAGATCCCTTAACGGTATATCGCCATCTCAAAGATGACACTTCTTCAACTGTGAAACGTGGAATACATCGTGAACTCCCGACAATCCTCCGTAATTCCAGCTTGTAGGCAACTTCTCCCATCCGCTCCAAAACACGATACAGTCCTACAAATCTCGGGCTAATTTTCCCTTATCTCCAAAACGCTTCACTCGCAAGGGTGATACTCGCAGATATGCTCGCCTCCAATTTCATAGGTTACCTCCTTATGCTTCGAAGTCCGATAACTCTTCCGCTCGATCGAGCAATCTTCGCCTATCACTAATCAGCTTAACCTTCTCCTCGCACTCTTGATCAAGTCTGGTCCAAACAGTTGTCGGTCTCCTACCTCATCCCACGCCAACGACGCTCGCACCTCCGCATACAGGCTTCAATGGTGCCATCTTCAAACCGGCTTGGTAGCTATTGTTGTACGAGAACTCACAGAAGGCAAATTGTCATCCCAACTAGATCCATAATCTAGCGCATGTGCTCTCAACATATCTTCCAAAGATCCGGTTGACTCTCTCGGTCCGTCCATCCGCTCACGGTGGAATGTTGTAATCAACTCCAATCTCGCACTCCAAGGTCCGTGTAACCGATGCCAAATCTTTGAAGTAAACCGTGTTCTCTTCGATACAATGGTCCTCGAACTCCATGCGATATACAACTCGACATATATATCTTGGCCAACTTCGCACTTGTATGTGGTTTTCATCGATAAAGTGAGCCACTTTGGTCAAGCGATCAACTACTACCCATATTGAATCCTATCCTGCTTTGGTCCTAAGTAGTCCGGTGATAAAGTCCATGCCAAGTTTATCCCACTTCCATTCGGTATCGGCGAGGCTGTAATACCATGTTGGCTTCGATGCTCGCTTCACTACCGACATACATCACATACGGCCACATACTCGCAATATCCTTCTTCATACCACCACTAGAAACGCCTTCAAATCCAAATACATCTTGGTGTTTCCGGGTGTATCGAGTACGGTGAGTCATGAGCCTCCAAGTATTAATTTCCGATCTCGGGTTATTGGGCACATAAAATCTGTCCTCAAACCATAAGGTATCGTGCTCATCCTCGCGAAAACATTTGGCCTTCCTTTGCTCATCTTCTCCTTTATCTCGCAATCTCTTTGTCATCCTTCCGAAGCTTCGAATCTTGTCCAACAATGTCGATCAACCTCCATTGTCGCAACGAAACCTCTTGGAACAATCTCCAACCGGTTCCATGATATCCTCGCTAACTCCTTCGCAATCCCTTACTTTCAAGGATATTGGCATAACTCTTCCGCTCAAAGCGCAGTGCTACGACATTGGCCTTTCCGGATGATAGTGTAGCTTCATATCGTAATCCTTTATAAGCTCCAACCATCTCCTCTGCCTAATGTTTAGTTCCTTGTGGGTGAAAATGTACTTCAAGCTCTTATGATCCGTGTACGCATCACAATGGTTTACAATAAGATAATGTCTCCAAGTCTTCAAAGCATGCACTATGGCTGCTAGCTCCAAATCATGCGGGCATAGTTCAACTCATGGGGTTTTAGTTGTCGTGAGGCATACGAAACAACTCTTCCATCCTCGCATAAGCACACAACCAAGTCCTAAACGAGAGGCGCCGCAATATACTTGAAACTCCTTATGTATATCCGGCAAGTTGTTAGCAATCGAGCTGTAGTCAAACGCTTTCTTCAACTCCTAAAACTTGCCTCACAATCTTCTCGTCCATTTAAACTTAGTACCTTCTTCAATAATTCAGTCATTGGCTTTGCAATCTTGGAAAAATTCTCAATGAATCTCGATAGTATCCTACGAGTCCAAGGAAATCATGGATCTCGCTAATCAAGTGGGTGCCAACCATTCAAAGGATCGATCGAACCTTGCCGGGTCTACTATTATACCTTCTCCCGATATAACATGCCCAAGGAATCCAATTTCTTCAACCAAAACTCGCACTTGCTGAACTTGGCGATAATTGGTGTTCCCGAGTCTCGAGAACTAAACGCAATGCTCCTTGTGCTCCTCTTCATTCTTCGAGTATACCATAATATCATCGATAAACACCACAACAAACTTGTCCAAATACTCCATGAACACCTTGTTCATCATGCTCATGAAATAGGCAGGGCGTTAGTCATCCAAACGACATGACCAGATACTCAGATAATCCATACCGCTGGTGAACGCCGTCTTCGGTATATCCTTCTCTCGATCTTCAACTCGGTGGTATCCTCGATCAGAAATCAATCTTCAAAACACCTTAGCTCCTTGCAGCTGATCAAACAGATCATTGATCATCGGCAAGGGTACTTGTTCTTAATCGTTACCTCATTCAAGGCTCGATAATCAACAACCATCCTTAGGGATTTATCCTTCTTCTCGACCAAAAGTACCGAGGTCCCCAAGGTGATGAACTCCTTAGAATGTAACCTTTCTCCAATAACTCCTTGATCTGCTTTCGCTTCTCCGCATCATTTATGGCATCCGATAGGGTCTCTTGGATATTGACCCCTGCACTGCAATAGCTCTATCAAAAATGGATGTCTCAACCGTGGCATGCCCGGTAACTCTTCCGGGAAAACATCCGGAAATCCTTCACTACATGCACTTCCTCCCGCACAACTCCCGTGAGGGTATTCACTTGGCTCCTCCTAGGCACATGCCTAGATACATACTTAATCCTTTTCCTCCGGGTGGTGAGATAAATCGACTTACTCACACAATCAATGCTTCCTCCATACTTTGACATCCAGTCCATACCTAATATCACATCCAATCCTTCCGACTCCAAGATAATTAGGTCGACGGAAAACATGGGTACCAATGGTTAGGGTATCCGTTGCACCATCGGCTAGCCATATACTCGCCCCAAAGTAGATCACTAGAAGAGGGGTCCTAAGGGTTTGGGTTGGTAGTTTAAACTTATCCACTAATCCCTTGATATATATGAATTGATGCACCAAGATCGAAAAGAACAAGAGCGTAAATGACTTAACCAAAACTTACATATTATCGCGTCTGCTGTTTCTTCAACCTACTCCACATTAACGTGGTTCACTTGTCCTTTGTTGAATGGATTAGGCTTCTTCCCAACACTCCCATTTCCGCTTCCATTCCTTCCTTCGTGGCAATCATTGGCATAGTGCCCTGCCTTCCCGCACTTAAAGCAAGTAACTTGACTTAGGTCTCTTTTGGCGGGTGTGGCTGGATTGGAGCGGTTCGATTGTTATTAGTCTGCTCCCATTTCCATTCTTAGCACCATTGTGGTTATGCGATCCTCCTCCAAAGGTGGGTGTGACCTCCATGGTTATGAACAAGTCCTCCCGACCAAGGGTTAAGCGAGGCTTCACTGAGCTCCCGAAGTTATACTTCCCTTGTCCATATTTCCTCTACGGCTCTCAATCTGCGCTGCTTCCTTCAATCATAAGAGCCTTATCTACCAACTCCTGTTAGTTGTTGGAGGTTGCCACCATCAACCGTGCATGCTCATCTCATCATTCAACCCTTCCATAAACTTCTCCCGCTTCATGCATCTCTGGGCCACATCATCGTGGGCATAGCGTGATAGCTTGCTAAATCATCCACGATCGAGCCACAAGACGGTTCCTCGGCGAAGTTGCGGAACTCCCGCTTCTTCATCTGCATAGCTCCAGCTTGAGACATGGGCTGTGCGGAAAGCTTGTCAAACTGGTCCCAAGTGACATTGGCTATAGGAAAGTAGCCGCAATTCTCCCACCATGAGGCTGCTGGTCCATCCAATTGGTGTGCGGAAAAGCGCACCTTCTCAAAGATCTCAGGCAACCTGTGGTGGTCAACTCCTTCCAATACGGCGTAGCCAATCATCAACAATTATTGGCTCGGTGCTACTGGAAAACACCGGCGGCTATAACCTTAGAAAACGGGGTAGGTTGTCCACTGGCGGCGGGTTATTGTTGTTGTTGTTGTTGCCCTGGTTCTGAACTAGCAATTGCATCAAAGCATTCTGCTGCTGGATCAACTGGGTGAGCTCCCGTGGGAAAACAAAACTGGTGTCACGTCTCGGAGGCATCTGATGGGTTTAGATGGAAGAGATGTTGGAAATATGCCCTAGAGGCAATAATAAAATGGTTATTATTATATTTCTTTGTTCATGATAATTGTCTATTATTCATGCTATAATTGTGTTACCCGGAAATCGTAATACATGTGTGAATACATAGACCACAACATGTCCCTAGTGAGCCTCTAGTTGACTAGCTCGTTGATCAACAGATAGTCATGGTTTCCTGACTATGGACATTGGATGTCATTGATAATGGGATCACATCATTAGGAGAATGATGTGATGGACAAGACCCAATCCTAAGCATAGCACAAAGATCGTGTAGTTCGTTTGCTAGAGCTTTTCCAAATGTCAAGTATCATTTCCTTAGACCATGAAATTGTGCAACTCCCTGATATCGTAGGAGTGCTTTGGTGTGCCAAACGTCACAACGAATCGGGTGGCTATAAAGGTGCACTACGGTATCTTCGAAAGTGTCTGCTGGTTGGCACGAATCGAGTCTCGATTTGTCACCCGCATGACGGAGAGGTATCTCTGGTCCCACTCGGTAATGCATCATCATAGTGAGCTCAATGTGACCAAGTGGTTGATCACGGATCATGCATTACGGCACGAGTAAAGTGACTTGCCGATAACGAGATTGAACGAGGTATTGGGATACCGACGATCGAAGTCTCGCAAGTAACGCATCGATTGACAAAGGGAATTGTATACGGGATTGATTGAATCCTCAACATCGTGGTTCATCCGATGATATCATCGAGGAGCATGTGGGAGCCAACATGGGTATCCAGATCCAGTTGTTGGTTATTGACCGAGAGTCGCCTCGGTCATGTTCTGTCTCCGAACCCGTAGGGTCTACACACTTAAGGTTCGGTGACGCTTAGGGTTGTAGAGATATTAGTATGCGATAACCCGAAAGTTGTTCGAGTCCCGATGAGATCCCTGACGCCACGAGGAGTTCCGTAATGGTCCGAGGTAAAGATTATATATAGGAAGTCGAAGTTTCGCCATTGGGAAAGTTTCGGTCACTGTATTGTACCGACCACCGGAAGGGTCCTGGTCCACCGGTGGGGCCACCTATCCCGGAGGGCCCCATGGGCTGAAGTGGGAAGGGAACCAGCCTCGTGGGCTGGTGCGCCTTTGCCTCCTCGCGCCTAGGTTGAAACCCTAGGGGGGGGCGCCCACTTGGCTTGGGGGTTACCCCTTGTCACCGGAGATTGCATCTCCTAGGGCCGGGCGCTCAGGGGCCTATATAGTGGGGGAGGAGGCAGCCGCACCTCAGCCCCGGCGCCCCCTCTCCCCACGCACCACCTCTCCTCTCGCAGGCTTGGCGAAGCCCCGCCGAGATCGCTGCCACGATCCACCACCACGCCTGTCAGGTCACTGGATCTCCATCAACCTCTCCTTCCCCTTGCTGGATCTAGAAGGAGGAGACGCCTTCCAACCATACGGTGTTGAACACGGAGGTGCCGTCTGCTCGGGCGCCGGTCATCGGTGATTTGGATCACGACGAGTACGACTCCATTAACCCCGTTTTCTTGAACGCTTCCGCTCGCGATCTACAAGGATATGTAGATGCACTCCTTTTCCCCTCGTTGCTAGATAACTCCATAGATTGATCTTGGTGATGCGTAGAAAATTTTAAAATTCTGCTATGATCGCCAACAGTGGCATCATGAGCTAGGTCTATGCGTAGTTACTATGCACGGGTAGAACACAAAGCAGTTGCGGGTGTAGATGTTGTCAATTTTCCCAATTTGATTATATGAACTTAATTATCATGAACTTAGTCTAAAAATCTTTACAATATGTCTTGTAGATCAAATGGCCCACGCTAATGTTGCCCTCAACTTCAACGCTGCTCCTAGAGAAAACCAAGTCGAAAGATGATGGCAAGAACTATACGGATCGGTACTAACCCGAGGATCATCCTCATAGCTGCCAACAAAGATTATATCCTAGAAGCACCGCTAGGTGAAGCACCCATCCCGAGAACCAAGACGTTATGAACGCTTGGTAGTCTCATGTCGATGATTACTCCCTCGCTCAAGGCGGCATGCTTTACAACTTAGAACCGGGCTCCAAAAGCGCTTTGAGCAACACGGAGCATATGAGATGTTCAAGAGCTGAAAATGGTCTTCCATGCTCATGCCCGGTCGAGATATGAAGTCTCCGACAAGTTCTTCAGCTGTAAGATGGAGGAAAATAGTTCTGCAAGGAGCACATACTCAAAATGTCCGGGTTGCACAACCGCTGACTCAGCCGAGTTAATCTCCGATGACGCGGTCATTGACAGATCCTTCAACCGCTTCCACCGAGCTACAAGAGCTTTGTGATGAACTTCAATATGCAGGGATGGAAAAGACCATTCCCGAGGTATATTCAATGCTGAAATCAAGGAGGTGGAGATTAAAAGGAACATCAAGTGTTGATGGTGAATAAAACCACTAAGTTTAAGAAAGGCAAGGGTAAGAAGAACTTCAAGAAGGACGGCAAGGAGTTGCCGCTACCGTAAGCCGCTTGTCGGAAGAAGCCAAAGAATGGACCCAAGCCCTAGACTGAGTGCTTTTATTGCAAGGGAAGTGGTCACAAGCGGAACTGCCCCAAATACTTAGCGGACAAGAAGGTCGGCAACACTAAAGGTATATGTGATATACATGTAATTGATGTGTACCTTACCAGACTGTAGTAGCTCCCGGTATTTGATATCGTGTCGTTGCTCATATTTGTAACTCAAAACAGAGCTGCGAAATAAGCGGAGGTCATGGCGACGAGGTGACGATGCACGCCGAATGGTTCCAAGGTCGATGTGATCGCCGGCACAATCGCCTCTACATTTACCTACGGGATTAGTTTTAAACCTCAATAATTGTTATTTAGTGCCAGCTTTGAGCATGAACATTGTATTAGGATCTCGCTTAATTCGAGATGGCTACTCATTTAAATCTGAGAATAATGGTTGTTCTATTTATATGAGAGATATGTTTTATGGTCATGCCTCACCGGTGAATGGTTTATTCTTAATGAATCTCGAGCGTAATGTTGCACATATTCATAGTGTGAATACCAAAAGATGTAAAGTTGATAACGATAGTCCCACATACTTGTGGCATCGCCGCCTTTGGTCACATTGGTGTCAAGCGATGAAGAAGCTCCATGTCGATGGACTTTAGAGTCTCTCGATTATGAATCATTTGACACATGCTAACCATGACTTATGGGAAAATGACCAAGACTCCGCTTCTCCTAACAATGGAGCGAGCAACCAACTTGTTGGAAATCATACATACCAATATGTGCAGTCCAATAGCGTTGAGGCTCGTGGAGGATATTGTTATGTTCTCACTCACCGATGACCGGAGTAGATATGGATATGTCTACTTAATGAAACACAAGTCTGAGACCTTGAAAAGTTCAAGGAATTTCAGAGTGAGGTTGAGAATCAACGTGACAGAAAATAAAGTTCTTACGATCAGATCGTGGAGGGGAATTTTTAAGTCACGAATTTGGTACGCACTTAAGGAAATGTGGAATAGTTTCACAACTCACGCTGCCAGAACACCTCAAATAAATGGTGTGTTCGAACGTCAGAATCGCACTCTATTAGATATGGTGCGATCTATGATGTCTCTACCGATCTACCGCTTCTCATTTTGGGGCTATACTTTAGAGGCAGCCGATTCACTTTAAATAGGGCTCCGCCGAACTGCTGAGACGACACCATATGAATTATGGTTTGGGAAGAAACCTAAGTCGTCGCTTCTAAAAGTTTGGGGATGTGATGCTTATGTCAAGAAACTTCAACCTAAAAAGCTCGAACCCAAGTCGGAAAAATGCGCCTTCATAGGATACCCTAAGGAAACCGCAGTATATGACGGTGTCCGGACTAGGGGTACTCACCACGCTGCCTCCCGATCGCTTGATTGGGCCGAGGATCCCCATGGTCAGATACTCATGGGCCAGTCCCGACAGCTTGCCGTGACACAAGGAAGATTCCACAAGACTTGAAAGCAAGACAAGGACCCTCCCCACCGGGCGATTCGGGTTAGGACTTGTTATCCTAGGCCTCGTGCATTATATAAACCGAGGCCAAAGCTAGTCGATAGATATACAATATACAACAATCATACCATAGGCTAGCTTCTAGGGTTTAGCCTCTTGATCTCGCGGTAGATCCACTCTTGTAACACACATCATCAATATTAATCAAGCAGACGTAGGGTTTTACCTCCATCAAGAGGGCCCAACTCGGTAAAACATCGCGCCCCTTGTCTCCTCGTTACCATTGATCCTAAGACGCACCGCTTGGGACCCCTACCCGAGATCCGCCGGTTTTGACACCGACATTGGTGCTTTCATTGAGAGTTCCGCTGTGTGATCGATAAAAGGATCGATGGCTCGCTCGCAGATCAATCATGATTTCGCACCTTCGCACCAGCTCGACCGTCACCTTGGTTCAACCAAGAATTGCGCCTGTTCGGATCACCATGTTCGGACGAGGGCCTTCATCAAACATCAACTCTGATCTCTATCAAGATCACGGAGGAATCATCCATGGAGCTCAGGCTCAACGCCAACCTTGCCCTCAAGCTTACTCGCGGCTATTTTTCTCGACAGCGAACTCAGATTCGCTGCCACCACCTCCTCGAGTATCGCTTTGACGATCGCTTCTGGCGGAATTGTGCAGAATTGAGTCTACAACAACCCTGAAAATTTCGTCGAATTCGATGGAGGAATCTCTCGCAATCCACGATATACCGGAGCCCCGTCAAATCTGGACGGGAATCTGGATGAGTTTAGGGCGTGGTGTCCAGCTTCTAGCTCGACGCCCTTGAAGATCCAACCGCTGATCGGCTGCGGAATTCCTATATCTACCACCCTCCAAATTTCAGCTCGATCCGACCGTCAGAACTCCGGAACCTTCCGATTAGTGCATGACTTTTCGGATCTGTTTTCTGCGCGAGAATGAATCCGACCTGAATTCATCTTTTTTATGAACGGGATTTCAGACATCCTTTCTGAAGGAAGTTTTGTATGGGATATTGTGTATTGTTCCCAAACACATCCCACTAACCTTAAGATCTTTTGAACATGATCTTCAACATCATTGCTGGTGTCAAACCAGTCCGCAATATTGTTCCACGGCGGCCGACTTCGCGCTTAGACATCGTCGTCACTTTGTTGAGCCAAGCTCAACTTCTTCGATCATCATCTTGGCAAGTCGTAACAAGAGTCCGCATCGCAAGGATAAATCATCACCAACATCGCCACCCCACGGATTACACGGAGCGGCATACCGCATCACCGCACGGTCGCTTCATCGCCGGCATCTACCATGTCACGACCTGCATCGGCAGGGCCGCACTATTGCTTCTTCGTTGGTGTCCATCATGCCGACCTACTTCGACATCTCGCTTAGACCGGGGCTTCGCCATCTCTTCATCAACCTAATCCGACACTTCGCGCCACTAGCCGACTCAGACATGGGTGCGCGGATCGAGTCCCAATTTTGGGAATCACCTTCCTTCGGATTGCTACAACAAATAAACCAGTGCTATTAATCCTAGTATTTCTTTTTGCTCGCTTGGGTTAAATTTTTCCCAAGGAATTATTACTCTGGTTAGTCCTGCATATGTACACAGGTCTATCAAATGGTGGCCGATTATCGACGGTCGATGATGGTTCGATCAGCTTCAGACACAGTTCGCTAACGCCGCATCTTTAACTCGGACCGATAAGGAATCCAGTGCTTTGCCACGCCTTTATTACATTACGCCGATGACCTGCATCGACATCAACTCCGCGCCAGCCATATTTCTTTTACTACTCACTTTGCATAAATTATTTATTATGAAACATTTTTTAATTCCTATTATTACTATTATCCCCGGTCTGCACTATTTTTGTGCACAGAAAATGATCCACCGGACTATATCCTTTGATGTCACCTCGGCCGACAGGGGCTTCACAACACTTCATTACCCCATGCCAAGGACTTCGCATCACCGGCCCTGCATTGACCGTGTTATGTCACCACTTCGGAGTGCCGAGCTCTTTGCTCCGCCACCTCGAGACCGGCTTGGGGATGGAACCTTGTCCCGCATCAAGCTCGGACCACTGGCCAATACCGAACACATTAACCAGCTAAGTTGCCTTCATGCTCAAAGTTTCAAATTTCTAACTTGTGTTCGGTTCGACCAAGCATTATCCTTTTGAAAAAAGTTGTTTGTAAAATTTTCCTTGTCCAAACTTTGTTTGCATTACTTGACGCTGCTACCCGCTACCATTATACTCGGGGCTTTTTTAATGTAAGCTTATTAATACGGGCTTTATGCCCAACACATGTGTCACACTTCCGCATGTACCTTTTATTCACCATTATATGCATCGATATGACTTAAGTTTTGGCCAAGCTGGGTTGTTCGCTCCTGTGCTTACCCCCACGCTCCCGATTGTTCGCTAGGTGGTAAAGGAGCACCTCTGCGATTGTTACCGCTGGTCAGCCGGATGTGTACCTCAGACCGGGTGAAGCCGAAAGCTAGCGCTCTAAGGGAATATTCGGTCGGTGAACTAAGAGATGATTTTTAATTATTTACCCATCTGCCTCTGATGATTTTCTCGCTTTATAGCAGCTTTGACATGCACTTTAGGGCATGCATCCCAAATAAAGGAACCCTTAACGAACTATTCTCCCCGAAGATGTTTCTTACTACCCATGTAATATAACATAACTAGTTGGGCACTTGTCCGACACAACACTAATGACCCCTACGCCTTTGTCTCCATGCATACCACGGTTCTTATATAACCACGAAGGTATTCGACACACCCGACTATTGGGTCCCGAGGTCGGGTTAAAAGGTCCGCTTATGACAAACGATCTACAATCCGCTAGAAGGCATTCTACATGTCACCTTACATTATATAGTCAACTTTACCTAAGTCACTTGGGGCTCTTATGTTTATTTGAGCCGCTTCATACTAAGTGTTTTTCTTCTTAGTCGGTGCAAACTTTTTATTATTTATCACTCCTTTTCTCGACACGAAAAAGCGGTCACTAGTCGGGAGCTTAATTTCTCTCAAAGAAGCCGAGGGCTGACCCGCTTGAAGTTTTGAGATAGGATGTGTCATGTTAAAGCACCATGTAGCACCTTTTTTTCTCTAAAGTCCAATTTTGGATTGGCACCAACACTTGATCTAGTTCGACATTAATCTTTGAATAAGTTTTTGGCTTTTCGAGCCCATGGCACTTTTTAAACTATTTGTGTGTTTTGAGCACAAGTCTCGCAGGCAACGCCGACACCTTTTGAGATTCGCAAAACATTCTCGGATATTGCTATATATGCATCAGCCAATTGTGTCTTTGGTCAATAGTTGGGCTGCCTGCTGCCCGTGCTTGCCTCCTACGCTCGCTTTGTTCGGCTAGGTGTGCAAAGGAGAACCATCGCGATTGTGCTTCCAAATCGCATGGTCAAGCACCTCAAAGGAGAAAGCCAAAACCGACTATCACAATAGGTGTAAACTGGTCACGATCCGATGACTATATTAAATGACGGGCCATTCATTGGTCAAGTGTTTCCGCTTGACTCGATCGTCACCAACACTATCGAGGGCTATTAATCGCCTCCCAAACTAAATCCTCGATATTTTGCTCTTACATTGAGCAGAGGTTTCATGATCATGCTTAGCATGACAACCCAAAGAAAGGAACCGATAGAGGGACTATTTTCTCCGAAGACATTTCTTCCGTTAAACAATAATATAACATGTCTCTCCAAGATACCTTTGTTTATAAAACCGTATGGCCGATTGCCTTGTTTGTCGTAAATCTTGCCCTCATAAAGGCTTTATAAAGTAGGAGAAACACTCCTGCTATTGGCCGAGGAGGTGGAAGCCGATGGTCGGTCAACACAGTTTTGTACAATGCGGATCCGAGCATTAATGACGAAAGTACTTGGATACATAGAGTCATTACACATAATTTGTGATTTTACTATGGATATCGATCCTCAATTCGCCTCCCGTGCCCGCATTAAGGCTCGCGGGTTACCGGGCTACGGGCTTATTATTTACAAATATTAAAGGCACATCAATCCTCGATCCGGTGTTGCCACCCGACCAGTTGTCTGGGGCTACAGATTGCATGTTCTATGCGTAAAATTTTAAGTGCAATAGCTTCGAGGAGATTTTGATCTCGTGTTGGTCGGCCGCACCCAACCTGAGTCTTGAGGACCGAGCACGCCGCTTTTGTGTCCCAAAGTATTCTGCCGAAGTTAGACTTGATCCTCGATCGATTTTGCAAATCAACCCGAGTCTCAGCCGCCACGGGATCAGCGGTCTTATGTCATCCTTCATGTGCATCTCGGTTTAGACCGATACCCACCTTGAGGGCTACCGCACCAATCAAAATATTGACAAAATCGCCCACATCCGGGTGGTGCACCACCGTAAGCAGTCCCGCGAAAAGCTCCGCGCTAGTGGCTGGCTCCATAGAGGGCACTTTCGCATTAAGCTCGCAAACTCCTTCAAACTTCTTTGAACCAAGGCGATTTACACACCGGATACAGTCCGCGTTGGAGCTCGGATACATAGTCCGCGTTGGAGCTCGGATACATAATCCGCGTTGGAGCTCGGATACCGTCTGCGTGGAGCTCGGATACATAGTCCGACGTTAGAGCTGGGAAGCAGTCCGCATTGGTGCTCGGCTGCAAAGATACCTCAATGCAGTCCGCGTTGAGCTCAGATGCAAGAGGACGCTGCCGCCGGGAACAACTTCAAACCCGAGGTGGGTATAAAATAACAAGGCATTGATAAAGGCCGAAACTTAAAGGGCCTCGGATACCCGACGATAAACTCCTCGAATGCATTTCGACGATCCTCAAGATCAAGATGAGAAGATTTGTTGAACCAGTTTTCAAGACCGACGATCAAGATGAAGAACAGTTCGAAGAATCGAGGAGCGCCCCAACTTGAAGACCGGTTCAGGGGCTATCGACGGTGTCCGGACTAGGGGTACTCACCACGCCATCTCCCGATCGCTTGATTGGGCCGAGGATCCCCATGGTCAGATACTCATGGGCCAGTCCGGACAGCCCGATACAAGGAAGATTCCACAAGACTTGGCGATCAAGACAAGGACCCTCCCCACCGGCGATTCGGTTAGGACTTGTTATCCTAGGCCTCGTGCATTATATAAACCGAGGCCAAAGCTAGTCGATAGATATACAATATACAACAATCATACCATAGGCTAGCTTCTAGGTTTAGCCTCTTTGATCTCGCGGTAGATCCACTCTTGTAACACACATCATCAATATTAATCAAGCAGGACGTAGGGTTTTACCTCCATCAAGAGGGCTCAACTGGTAAAACATCGCGCCCTTGTCTCCCTGTTACCATTGATCCTAAGACGCACCGCTTGGGACCCCTACCAAGATCCGCCGTTTTGACAATCGACAAGATACCTTCTACCTCAGATCCAAAGGCAAGATCTTTGTTGTTAAGAACGGGTCCTTTTCGAGAAAGAGTTTTCTCGAAAGAAGTAAGTGGAGGAAAGTAGAGCTTGATGAAGTACTACCTCTTGAAACGGTAAGTAGCGAGCTCAGAAGATGTTCCTGGTGCCCGCACCGACTAGAGAGGAAGTTAATGATGATGATCAAGGTACTTTGGATCAAGCTCCTATCAACTTCAGAGGTCCACTAGGACACGCTCCGCACTGCAGTGGTACGACAACCCTGTCTTGGAAATCATGTTGTTAGACAACGCTGAACCTTCGAACTATGAAAAAACGAAGTATGGACTTTGACTGACTTGCCCGATGATCGGCGAGGCATAGAAAATAAATGGATCTTTAAGAAGAAGATGACGCGGATTGTAATGTGACCATCTATATATTCGACTTGTCGCTAAGGGTTATCGACAAGTTCAAGGGGTTGACTACAATGAGACTTTCTCACCAGAAGCGGCTGAAGTCCATCCGAATCATGTTAGCAATTGCCGATTCTATGATTATGAGATATGGCAATGGACGCCAAAACGGCATTCCTTAACGGCCATCTTAAGGAAGAACTGATATGATGCAGCCGGAAGGTTTTGTCGATCCTAAGAATGCTAACAAGGTGTGCAAGCTCCAACGCTTAATCTATGGGTTGGTGCAAGCATCTCGAGTTGGAACATTCGATTTGATGAGATGATCAAAGTTGCTTAGTTTACATGCACTTATGGAGAAGCCTGTTTACAAGAAAGTGAGTGGGAGCTCAGAGCATTTCTCATATTATATGTGGATGACATATCGTTGATGGGAAATTATATAGAATTCTTGAAAGCATAAAGGCCTACTTGAACAAGTGTTTTCAATGAAGGACCTTGGAGAAGTTGTTATATATTAGGCATCAAGATCTATAGAGATAGATCGAGACGCCTCATTGGTCTTTCACACAGCACGCATTTTGACAAGATATTGAAGAAGTTCAATATGGATCAGTCCAAGAAGGGTTCTTGCCTGATTGCAAGGTGTGTGATTGAGCACGCTCAATGCCCGATCACGGCAGAAGATAGAGAAAGATGAGCGCCGTCCCTATGCCTCGCCATAGGGTCTATCATGCATGCCATGTCAGGCACTGCACTGATGTAAACCTTGCCGTAAGTTTGGTAGGAAGGTACCAAAGTAACCCCGCATGGAACACCGGACAGCGGTCAAGAATATCCTAAAGTACCGAAAAGGACTAAGGACATGTTTCGTTTATGGAGGTGACGAAGAGCTGTCAGAAGGGTTACGCCGACGCTTAGCTTCGACACGCATCCGGATGACTCTAAGTCACAAACCGGATACGTGTTTATTTTGAATGGTGGGGCAGAAGCTGGTGCGCTTGCAAGCAAAGGCGCCGTATGGATCTACATGTGAAGCGGAGTACATGGCAGCCTCGAGGCAGCGCATGAAGCAACTGGGTAAAGGAGTTCATCACCGACCTAGGAGTCATACCCACGCGTCGGGTCGATCACACTCTTCTGTGACAACACTAGAGCTATTGCACTAGCCAAGGAGCCCAGTGTTTCACAAGAAGACCAGTGCACATCAAGCGCCGCTCAACTCCATTCATGAAAATGTTCAAGATGGAGACATAGATATTTGTAAAGTACATACGGACCGAGTGTAGCAGATCCATTGACTAAACCTCTCCCTAGAGCAAAACATGATCAACACCAGAACTCTATGGGTGTTCGATTCATCACAATGTAACTAGATTAGTGACTCTAGTGCAAGTGGGAGACTGTTGGAAATATGCCCTAGAGGCAATAATAAAATGGTTATTATTATATTTCTTTGTTCATGATAATTGTCTATTATTCATGCTATAATTGTGTTATCCGGAAATCATAATACATGTGTGAAATCATAGACCACAACATGTCCCTAGGGAGCCTCTAGTTGACTAGCTCGTTGATCAATGATAGTCATGGTTTCCGACTATGGACATTGGATGTCATTGATAATGGGATCACATCATTAGGAGAATGATGTGATGGACAAGACCCAATCCTAAGCATAGCACAAAGATCGTAGTTCCTTTGCTAGAGCTTTTCCAAATGTCAAGTATCATTTCCTTAGACCATGAGATTGTGCAACTCCCCGATACCGTAGGAGTGCTTTGGTGTGCCAAACGCCACAACGAATCGGGTGGCTATAAAGGTGCACTACGGTATCTCCGAAGTGTCTCATGGGTTGGCACGAATCGAGATCTGCATTTGTCACTCCGTATGACGGAGAGGTATCTCTAGGCCCACTCGGTAATGCATCATCATAATGAGCTCAATGTGACCAAGTGGTTGATCACGGGATCATGCATTATGGTACGAGTAAAGTGACTTGCCGGTAACGAGATTGAACGAGAGGTCACAAAATCTAATGTGTTTGCTGGTGACACAATCTTGTTTTGGAAGGACAATTGGAACACGGATACTCTTCAAGACAGATACCCGAGAGCATTTTCTTTTGCTAGAGATCCAGATGTGTCTGTTAGACATCTCCTGTCTTCGGAGAGACTGGGAGAGGTTTTCCACTTGCCCCTATCTTTAGAGGCTAAGCAGCAGGTAATTCAAATACGCCGTAAACCCTTGATATCTCATCGATCGATGTCGTGGATGTGTGGTCTTGTGTTTGGGGAGACGCAAACTTTCGATCTTCCAAATATTATGCCCATCGCTTTAGTCAGTCCAAGCGACGAGATCTTTGGCTGATCTCGAAAACAAATGCACAATGCAAAGGAAGGTGTTCCTCCTGTTGTTGTTGGTCGCGATCAATACCGTGAATATGCTTCGAGAAGACATTTCAGAATCCATAATGACAATTATGCCTGTCTTCTATGTAACCAGCCGCCGGAGGAAGACATTGTCCATCTATTCTTCACTTTCCCTTTCAGTCAGAGATGCTGGGCTGCGCTGGGAATACATTGGTCAAATGACACTGACTGGATTAAAATGGTGCATGAAGGGAAGAACAGGTGGACAAGGCCAATGTTCTTGGAAGTTATTGCAGTTGCTGCTTGGGGGGTCTGGAAGGAGAGGAATGACAAACACTTCAGAGGGATTAAGCCTTCCTTTGATTCCTGGAGGAACAGATTCAAGAAGGACTTTGCTATGCTGGTTCATAGATCATAGCAGGAGCAGGGCCCCTATATTATTTCAATTGTCAACTTGCTTTGATTTTCTGTTTGTAGGATTGTATAGCTAATCCCCCCCCAACCCCCTCTCTCACACCACCATGTGAATTGTACAGTCCTGGACACTCTAACCCCCCTAACCTTTATTTCTAATATAAAAGGCAGTGAGAGTTACTCACCATCGTCAGTTCTCAAAAAACAAGATTGAACGAGGTATTGGGATACCGACGATCAAGTCTCGGGCAAGTAACGTACTGTAGGACCTTGAAGTATGTCTAGAGGGGGGGGGGGGTGATTAGACTACTTGACCAATTAAAACTTAACCTTTTCCCAATTTTAGAGTTTGATGATTTTAGCTATCTTAGGACAAGTCAAGCAATCATCATACAAATCAAGCAAGCATGCAAAGAGTATATAGGCAGCGGAAATTAAAGCATGCAACTTGCAAGAAAGTAAAGGGAAGGGTTTGGAGGATTCAAACGCAAATGGAGACACGGATGTTTTTGGCGTGGTTCCGATAGGTGGTGCTATCGTACCTCCACGTTGATGGAGACTTCAACCCACGAAGGGTAAGTTGCGCGAGTCCACGGAGGGCTCCACCCACGAAGGGTCCACCAAGAAGCAACCTTGTCTATCCCACCATGGCCGTCGCCCACGAAGGACTTGCCTCACTAGCGGTAGATCTTCATGAAGTAGGCGATCTCCTTGCCCTTACAAACTCCTTGGTTCAACTCCACAATCTTGTCGGAGGCTCCCAAGTGACACCTAGCCAATCTAGGAGACACCACTCTCCAAGAAGTAACAAATGGTGTGTTGATGATGAACTCCTTGCTCTTGTGCTTCAAATGATAGTCTCCCCAACACTCAACTCTCTCTCATAGGATTTGGATCTGGTGGAAAGAGGGTTTGAGTGGAAAGCAACTTGGGAAGGCTAGAGATTAAGATTCATATGGTAGGAATGGAATATCTTAGCCTCAACACATGAGTAGGTAGTTCTTTCTCGAAATGGTAAGTTGGAAGTGTAGGTTCAGTCTGATGGCTCTCCATGAATGAAGAGGAGGTGGAGGGTATATATAGCCTCCACACAAAATCTAACTGCACATAATAATTTACTAAACTCAAGAGACCGATTCAATGCACTCGGCCGGACCGATTTAGTAAACCTAGTGGCCAAGTAGTGATTTTCGTGGACTGACATGCACTCGGTGAGACCGATTCGTTAGGGTTAGGCATAACGTAATCTCGGTGAGACTGACATACAAACTCGTGAGACCGATTTTGGTAATAAGCTTTCCGAGAGTTGGTCGTAAAATCGGTGGGACCGATTTGCTCTTTTCGTGAGACCGAAATGTTACAAAAGGGAAAGAGAGTTTACATTGCAATCTCGGTGGGACTGACGCTCACTTCGTTAGACCGAAACGCTACGAAGGGAAACAGAGAGATTATAATCCCATCTCGTGAGACCGAGATCCCTATCGGTGAGACCGATTTGCCTAGGGTTTGTGGCAGTGGCTAAGACATCTGAACTCGGTGGCGCCGGATAGAAAGAATCGGTAGGGCCGAGTTTGACTTTAGGTTTAGGTCATTTGTGGATTGTGAGAAAGTAGCTGAGGGTTTTGGAGCATATCACTAAGCACATGAAGCAAGAGGCTCATTAAGCAACACCTCATCCCTCCTTGATAGTATTGGCTTTTCCTATAGACTCAATGTGATCTTGGACCACTAAAATGTAAAATGAAGAGTCTTGAGCTTTTGAGCTTGAGCCAATCCTTTGTCCTTAGTATTTTGAGGGATCCACTTTCATCATCCATGCCATGCCGTTCATTGAGCTTTCCTGAAATAATAGTCTTGGAATAGCATTAGCTCAATGAGCTATATGTTGTTATGAATTACCAAAACCACCTAGGGATAGTTGCACTTTCAATCTCCCCCTTTTTGGTAATTGATGACAACATATAGATCAAAGCTTCGACAAATGATAATAAGATTGAAAAGCATCGTCGCTTTGAGAAGTATGTAATAAGCAAGAGCTCCCTAAATTTGTGCATAGTTTAAGATTTGCTTTGGACTGCAAATGCACAAGGAATTAGGCTCATTGGTTACTCTTCCATGTCACATACATCTTGGTGGAGCGCTCAAAATGATAAAGATTGAATACATGCACTCATCACCAAGCAAAGTGAATGATCACATAGGATAGATAAGATAATATCATCAAACATGCATAAGTGTAGCTTATGATCAAACACATGATCATCAATGTCTCACAAGAATAGCATAGTATCTCAAGCAATCAAAAGCAAACAAGTTTGAACCACCAAATATAGAGAGAACAAAAGCAACACACTCTCTCTCGAAGCCTATGATATATACATTTTTCTCCCCCTTTGGCAACAAGTTACCAAAAAGTTCATAGAAAATGCATAGTGCTAGATCGACTCTCAGGCTTGATCTTCAGGTGGTGGTGTAGAGATGGCTCCTTGGATGAAGACTTCAGTTGATGTAGAGGGAGCTGGAGGAGTTGGTGCTGGAGCTGGTTGCACTGGAGCTGTAGGAGCTGTAGCTGGTGCAGATGATGTTGCTCTAGTGTCCGGCATCGCACCGATCTCGATCTCTGAGCTCTAGGCACTCCGCAAATACATTGGTGGTAGTCTTGCCCTTCCTCTCCTCAGCATGTCATCCTCGCAATGCTCCACAACCGATCAATCTCGCCATTTTGACATCTATATCATAGAATTTTGTTCCATGATTCTTTCCAAGCTCTCCGATTTTGAGTGAGGGTGGCCAATCCCTTCTCAATCCTCGAGATGATGCTATCAAGCAACCAAGCTGCTCCTCGCTTGTTCTTCAAGAAATACTCAGATGCCTCCTCTTGAGTTGGCATCTTGGCAACCTTCTCCTTCCTTGCCTTCTCCTTCTTCTTGAGCTTGAACTGATGATGGATCATTCTCATTCATGACAACCTCATTGTCCTCAAAGTCCGGATAAAGTGGAAAATGTTCCTTATCCAATAGATATTTGCTGCGCCCATCTTTGAGTTAATCAACTCCTAACTGAGGGGCATATCCACAACTCCTCTTATGATCCGCTGCAGTCCTCTTTATGATTTCGATCGTAAGGCTCATGACCTTGAATTTCGAGGCACATCAAATAAATGCAACATATTGATTGCATGCCCTCCGATCATGTTGTGGTCACCCGACTTAGGCAATAGAGTGTGCCTTAGATCCAATTGATTGTAGGCAGCCCCGATGTAAGAAAGTGGACTGATCCAAAAGAGAAAGTCTCTAGGGCTTTTTCTCGGGATCTCCTTGTACATATGTGCCATGGTATTGTGTCCCATTTTCTTCTTGGCATATACATCCAGGTCATCATCATTTTCCTTTGGGGCATTTATCGCTTTTGCCCACTCCTCAACAGCTTGATCGGTACCTTGTACCTTTAGACATCCAAACTATCCTCCCATCTCGATAGAAGTGTGCTTTGGAGTAGAATTGCATGATAAGTTCATCATTCCAGCTTGGTGATCTTTTCCCAACAAAATCTGCAACTCCACAAGCAACAAAACCGCCTTTGCACCCGTGATAGTGCTCTTCATTTTCCTTCATGTAGGTCCAATGACCCACCTCATATCACACACAATGGGCTTCTTGTCCAACAAGATTGTCTCATAGAAGTCCTGTTGTTCCTTTGTATGGAACCCGTAATCAACAACAGTCCTTCTCCTTGTGGCATATGGATCGCCAACTTCCATAGCCTCAACCCTGAATCTTTTCTCGATGTTCATGTCCTCACCACATGATGGGCATCATTGTGGTCTGGTATCTTGGACTTGAGCTTCTCGTAACTTGTCCTTCTTCATCTTCCTCCTCGGCAACCTCGTGCACCGGGCCTTGTTCTTCTCAAGAGTCGAATACTCCTGGTATTCCTCTTGGTGCAGACTTGGCCTTGGGGGCAGCTTTGGTGCTTCCTTGGGCTTAGATGTTGCAGCCCTCGATCTAATAGCATCACCCATAAGCTTTGGTGCCTTGGTGTCAAAAAGAAGCTCTTCTTCCTCTTCCATCATGGAAGGTTGACCAAAACTCGCCATGGTCCTCTTGACCCTTTCCTTCCTTTTCTTTCCTTCAAGAAATGCTCTTTGGGATCAGGCTTCAAAGTTGTTGAGTTGAGGTTCGGCTTTGGACATTGGTTGTCTTCCTGCTGGCCTTTTAATCTTCATGCCTCGGCTTTGTATGCTTTATCGAGCCATACTCCTTTTTGAGTACTACTTTCTTGGAGGTAGCCTCGCTTTCTTCTCGCTTCTATAATTCTCATCTTCGAGTTTGAGGTTCTTTCTTCCTTTGCTCGGTAGCAGCCTTAAGCAGGTTGCTAGGAGTGCTCCTGCTACCTTCATCTCAAGTGTTGAGGGACTAGTGCCTCACCCATGTCAATCTGCTCTCTGACCTGCTCGCTATCACCGTCCGACATGCCGCAAACACCGATCACGACCTGTGAAGAGTTATAGATGAGATAGAGTGGATGAGCATCACAAATGCGAGATTTTTTTCAAAAGAATGATTCAAAATTCAGTTTTAGTTTTCCACGTAAAGCATTTTGGATCAACCGATTTTCAAACTCGGTGATACCGAAGCAGTTTTGGAACCTAAACCGATGAACTCGTTGGATCGAGTCACAATTCGTGGCACCGAGACTGCTAGGGTTTCACAAAGTCCTAAAATCGGTCGCACCGACAGCAATTCTCGGTCGCACCGAGAGTTACTAGTGCAATGGCATAAGCCAATCGGTGGGACCGAAGTTTTTCAACTCGGTGGGTCCGAGATGGTTTCAATGAAACCTAACCGTAAATTTTCAAATCTCATCTAATCTACAGATTGCATTGACTGGATAGGAGTGTTTCAATCGTGGCAAGAATCAATAAGAACACAATGTGCTAGGAATCGGACGAGGATAGCACCGTGATCGAAGTTCATACCCCAGTTCGCGATGAACTCGCCACGGCGGCAACGACGGGGTTGAATTCGCTGACGGCGGCAGATACCAGCGATGTGGAGGCGGCCGCAACAAGGAGACGATCCGAGACCTTGGAGGCAGAGCGAGCTATTGCGCTGCGAAGGGGTTCGAGAAATTTCAAAATTTTGCCCGTGACTATATATATAGTTCCGACCCTATCGGTGTGACCGAAAGTGGAACAACTTCGGTGGCACCGAGATGCATAATCGTGTTCGTTATAGCAACTCGGTGTGACCGAAGTTCAAATCGGTTGCACCGAGATTGAAAACCTAGATCGACTTAGTGATCTCTGTAGGACCGAAATGGAGGAATCGGTCGACCGAGAATCACAAAGAAGTTTTGGAAGTTTAAGTCTATGACGAATCGGGACTCGAGTGCTCCTCACACGAGTGGTTCAATCGACTTGATCAAATTTTGTGATGCAAAGATGAATAGAGTTTGAGACGAGAAAAGCATAGATAGCTAGAGAAGGTTCTTAGGCATTCTTGTCCATCCACTTGGCCAAAATAAGAAAGAACCAAACAATCAAAACAACAAGTGGATGTCCTTGAATGAGTAAAATATGCACCCACATGCTCACACAAAAGATGGCAAATGAAATATGTGTCAAAGCATGCACAACCAATTCTAGCATCTATCAAACAATTGGCGATGACTAGGTCATCTATATATGAGTATATTGATTTAGGAGTCAAATGATAAACATTTGATCATAGGTCATACTCATCGCTTAAGCTCAAGTGGGGTTACCACTTTTACATAATGCATTGATGTGTTCACACCATTATAGTTGCTTTGACTCAATTCTTAGAGTTAAGCTCCCCTAGATGTGAGATCCCCTTAGAGGGATGAACTAAGCTTGGGTTTTGTCGATGATGACTTCATGTAGGTGTTGAAGATGTGGATGCTCAATGTTGATGTAGATAAATTGATCTATCCTTTGGAGTGAGTTGCACTTTCAACTTGCCTACATGGGTTAGTCCCACAAGGAACAAACAAGAATATCCATAGACATAGAGTGATGCACACACAAGATGATGTCCATGAAATCATTAGGTTACCTTGTCCCTTGCCTTACCAACATGAGGGTTTGTGACTCCTTGAACTAGTGCAAGATGTGGAAGTTGATTGCACTTGTCCTTGCCATAATGATATGTGTGAAGAATGTTGGCAGAGTCACCCTCAAGAACTCTCTAGTTCTTCTTCTTCGGGATCCACATCATCTTGATGGGAATCCTTGGAGTTGTAGTTGTACTTGATGAAGTAGAACTTGACGTAGTCTTGGGAATCCACTTGAACAAGGCCTTAGGTGCTTCTTCAAATGCATCAATCTCTTCTTGAAGCTTGTCCTTGCCTTTGTTCTTGTGGTCTTGTGGTGGAAGATCATCTTGTGCTTGTGTTCCCTTGAAGGAAGTAGGATCATACTTCTCTTGTTGAGGAACAAACTTTGTCTTGGGGTATTGATCTTCTTCCCACTCAACTCCATTGGCATTGAACTTTCGTTCAAAACCAACACATTGATTCTTCCGCTGTCTTCCTTGCTTGCGTACAATTTCCTCGAATTGCTTACTCCCGGCAAGGCTCTTGTAACACCTTTCTCTATAATTCTGTCACGCCCAATATGCGACCCTATCCAAAAGGAACTCGACGGTCCCACCAAGGATAGACCCGCATATTGGAACGCTTTTGCAAGGTGGATATCATTACATCAACATTACATAATAGATGGGGATACATACATGAGGCACAAATGCCACAAGAATACATCAACATCATACAACATACAAGAGATCAACATCCGACTACGGAAGAAACATAAACAGAAACTCAAACGACAACCACCCTGCTAGCCTAGGCTGCCGACCGAACCTATCCCCGATCAAGAAGCGTAAGAAGAACTCCAAAACAAGCAAACATCGCCTCGCCAAGATCATCGCAACCTGTACCTGCAACGGTGGTGTAGTAATCAGAGCCACGAGGACTCAAAGAATCCCATTACCATGGGTATCAAGACTAGCAAAGCTTAAAGTGAAAGGAAGGGGTAAAGTGGTGAGGTTGCAGCAGCGGCTAAGCATATATGGTGGCTAACATACGCAAATGAGAGCGAGAAGAGAAACAAAGGAACGGTCGTCAACTAGTAATGATCAAGAAGTGATCCTGAACTCCTACTTACGCCGACATAACCCGAAACCGTGTTCTCCTCTCGATCAACCCCAAAAGAGACACTCACTTGTTACGCATTACGGTTGGTGTATTTTAGAAGAGTTTGCTTCAAGTTTACTACAACCGGATATTAACAAATTCCCATCTGCCACATAACATGCGGCACGGCTCTCGAAAGTTTATACCTGCAGGGTGTCCTAACTTAGCCCATGATAAGCTCTCGCGATCAACGGGATATTCTTCTCCCGGAAGACCCGACCAGTCTCTAATCCTGCTACAAGACATTTCGACAAAGAATAAAACAAGACCAGCAAAGCCGCCGATGCTACCGACAATCCCGATAGGAGCTGCACATATCTCGCTCGTGGCAACACCGGATGAGACATCCTACGAGTAAAACCAAACCTCGAAGTTTCCACGAGGGGCCCCGCAGTTACTCGGTTCGGGCCAACACTTAGACAAGCATTGGCCCGGGGCTAATAAAGATGACCCTTGGGTTAATTACTCCCAAGGGAAATATAGGTGGTGGTGAGGCAAATGGTAAAACCAATGTTGGGCCTTGCCGGAGGAGTCTTATTCAAAGCGAATCGTCAAGGGGTCCCATAAATCACCCGACCGCATTAGGGACGCAAAATCCGGGAACATAACACCGATATGACGGAAACTAGGGCGGCAAGAGTGGAACAAAACACCAGGCATAAGGCCGAGCCTTCCACCCTTTACCAAGTATATAGATGCATTAATAATATAAAATATATTGTGATATCCCAACAAGTAAACATGTTCCAACAAGGAACAACATCTCCATGTTCCAACAAGGAACAAACTTCATCTTCACCTGCAACTAACAACGCTATAAGAGAGGCTGAGCAAAGCGGTAACATAGCCAAACAACGGTTTTCTGGGAAGGGTGACAACGAGTTAGAGGTTCATGGCAATTTGGGATGGCTTGATAAACAAGTAATAGGTAGCGCGGCATAGCGATAGAACGAAGCAACTAGCATAGCAATGATAGTAATGAGATCCAAGGTAGCGGTCATCTTGCCTGAAATCCCGCTAGGAAGAAGAACGAGTCCATGAAGAAGATGAAGCCACGAAGACGAACCAAGCGTAGGCGAACGAATCCTCACGATCGCAACGAAACGGGAACTAACAATAAGAAGCACACACCATAGTAAACACCCCACACATGAACATGACAAGATGCACAACAAGCATGATGCATGACAAGACTACATGAAGCTACTCATGGCAAAAGATGATGCAAACAAGAACAACACATCAAGGCAAGTTTAAATGAGGCCGGAAACAACATAGAACAATTCCGGTAAGTCCTCATATGCAAATTTCGAAATTGTTCCAGATCTGAATAAACCTTATGTTCAAGTTGTTAAACAGCAAGTTAGGATGCACCACGATGATCTACACGAAATTCTAGTCAAGTTAAATATAAAGTTCATTAGATTCGGAGCTACGGCCTAGAAGATATGAGCAAAACAAGATAAGCATGGCATTGATGCGAAATGCATACAAACATCAAGCAAACACCTCAAAACATGGATGCAACATGATAATATGAAGCTACATGCAAAATCACGCAAGTTTCATATAGAGCACACTCAAAACGGAGCAACGGTGCAACACATACACACAATACAAGTTATAGCAACAATCTGTCCAAAACAGCAACTAGGCATATTGCAAGCACCAAAACAATATGCTACATCACCTCAATATGAGAACAAAAGGCATGGGCATGAAGTACAGGTAAAGCATGACAAAACATGAACACTGAGCTATCTCCAGAAATCACTAGAACATGCTCAAACACACATGGAAAGATTGCAATTAAAGACAGCTTGCACTTTTAGCGTAAATAACATCAAAGTTGCAATGTTTAGAGCTATCAAACAACATGCTACAGGAACTTAACCTGGCAAACAAAGGCATGGAATGAATCTACTAATTGCATAGAACAAAAGACCTTTACTGACCATAAGCCAAAAAGGATCAGAAGATATGATGGAACCCATGTAAACATGGCAAGTTATATTACAGATTCATACATGGCAGGAACAACAATAAGTAGACATGTTGGTGAGCTTGAACCACTCACCACAGAGCAATACATGGCATGGCAAGGCAACTCACAGTAAGAAGACATGGCATAGAAGCTATACATGGCAAGAACAACATCATATCATACACGGATCAACTACAACAACCTTGGCAAAATTGAATAACATGTAAACAATCTGCCAGGAAACATTTTATAGCAAAAGTAGAGCTCGATTGACTCAAGCTATGGCACTCCATAATTGCAAACAAGGGAATGGATGGATAGAGAATAACTATATTTTCAAAACATCCTTACTGAAGTATCTCAAAATAAGCATGGATCTCTCGGTAGCATCAAGTTTACATGGCATAAAAATATCAGCAGAAGAGGGGCTGAAATCAGCAACATCATGAAGCCTAGTTTGCATGCTTGTGCTAGTCACCACAGAGATCACAAAAATACATGGCATACACCCCTGTAAAGATGGCATGGCATATGACAAAACACATGTAGGACTCAAGTTCATAGGGTGCACACATCAATCATGGCAAAATGACAAAGTTCATGTTCGATAAGAATCGAAACTAACATCACATAGCCCTCTTCTAACAGCATTTCGGGCATCAAGATGAGCTCAAATGAAAATGATGCAATGAGATGAAATGATCTACTCTTCGAGACAAACAATTTGACATATCACACGCACGAAACGGAGCAATATGCAGAGAGTTATGGCATGATGAAAATGCAACAAAATAATGACAGAAAAGGACTTAGGGGATTTCGGGGGAGGAGAAGAAAGTCAACCTCGGGTTGCACGGTTTACGAGGATCGCAGGAGTTGCCTGGATCTCACCGGAGAAGAGAGGGAGAGGTAGCCGAAAAGGGCCGGCAGGATCCGGGGCCGGGAGGCCGGGCGGTGCGGGAGCGGGCCGGGCGGCGCGCGGGCGCGGAGGCGGGGCGCCGCCGCGTGGAGGTGGCGGAGCGACGACGGCGCCGGGCGATGGCGGCCGGAGGCGTGGCGAGGCGGCGGCGGGGGCGCTGCTGGGCCGGGCGGCGCGGTGGAGATGGCTGCTGGCGGGCGGCGGGCCACCGGCGAGGAGCTCCAGACGGGCGGCGGGTCCGGCGCCGCGCGGCGCGGTAGCGCGACGCGCGCGAGGCGGGGCAAGGGCGCGAATGGCGGCGGCGCGGGCGCGGAGCGTCGGCGATCACTGGGTTAGGCGGGCAGCTACCGAGCCCAGGCGGCAAGGGCGGCGGGGGAGGAGGCCGGAGGCCACATGGCACGGTGGGATTGGACGGGCGGGCGGCGCGACATGTCCGTCGTCGGCGGACGCGTCCCGGCGCGCGGGAGAGGCTAGGCTAGGGTTTGACCGCGATTTTTGAGGGGAGGTGTTTATATAGGTAGAGGGAGCTAGGAGAGTCCAAATGAGGTGCGGTTGCCACGCGATCGTGATCGAACGACCGAGAGCATGGAGAGGAGTTTGCTGGGTTTTGGGCCACTTGAAGGGGTGTTGGGCTGCAAAGAGAAGGAGGCTTTTATGTTACTCGTTAACCGTTGAGTACCAAACGACCTCCAAATGGCACGAAACTTGACAAGTGGTCTACCGTGCTATACCAAGGCCACTTGACAAACCTCGTCCATTCCGAGACCGCTTAACACCCGCATACCTAAAAGAGGTAAAAGGGGCGCTGGAGACATAGGAGTGCCGATTGCAAAACGGACAACGGGGAAAATGCTCGGATGCATGAGACGAACACGTATGCAAAATGAAATGCACATGATGACATGATATAAAATGCAGATGATGACATGGCAAAGTGCAACACGCAAGCAAATGACAAGGTAACAACGACGAATAATCAAGCGGACAATCAAGCGATCGAATCCGGGCGCACAACACTCCTCCACTAACAAGAGATCTCGTCCCGAGATCTTAGGACCGAGACGGAAGAGAAAGAGGAAGAGGCGAAACATGAACTCAAGAGAACAAGCAAAGAATCGAGAGAACTCGAGAAGAAGAGAGGAACGACGAGAATCAAAAGCTCACAGAATCAGATAGACTATGAAACAACTCCGGTTAGAACGAGATAAGGAACGAAAAAGAGTGAAAGAATTTAGGCAGCACTCCGGCTAAAAATGGAAGGATTAGAACATGAACTTCACAAGATGGGATGATACTTGATAAAGACAAGACACAAAACCTCCGGAAAAAATTAAAAGAGTTGAATGAAAAGAACGGAGAAGAAAATTACAACTTGTGTCATGAATGAAATAGAAAACAACCTTAGAAGAAAAGATTGAATGGAGTTGTTGAGAAAATTCAACAACGAAAAGAATAAGCTTGTCGTGGACTTATGGATAACATCTCAGCAATTATGAAGTGATAACCAACCACAAACGGAAATGATTGAATAGCTGAGAAGAACGTAGGAATGAAAAACTCCACTTTCCAAGAAAATGAAGAATTATTTGCTCTTCAAGATGGGAGAAGAAAAGATACTGGAACTCCTCCAACAAAATCTTGATGAACTCTTGAAGAAAAGATTAAATCATGAAGAACCACCATGAAGAACTCCGGTGACAAAAGGATGATGAGATAAAATTGAAGGATGAAAGAATAAGATGAGCATTGCGATGATTTAGATGGAGGTTCCGATGAAAGGCCGAGGAAATTGAACTCCGGAAAAGAAAAGATGGAAAGACTTGGAACTAGAATTTATTCCTCAAGAACAAACTCCGAAGAAAAAGATTAATCACTTGGATGAAATAAGAATAAGATTTATTGTATGCTTATCCTTCATCAAATTAAATCGATGACAAGCAATGGATTTTGCATACTACTTATTCTTCTTGAAAAAGGATTGAGAAGTGACATAGCGCCGCCTTGAGAATGTCTTCATGAAACCCCGGTAGGATTGAAAGAAGGAATGGATTAAAATGATAATCAAGGAAAAGAATCTTGAACGAACCACCGTAGAATTTGGAAATGACTGATGAAAGAGAATGAATCACCGGGAAGAATTAGAAGAACCAAATGCTAGAGGGGAATTAGATGCAAAAGGACGAAGAGATCATGAACTGATTAGAGAAAGCTTGAAGGAAGCACTGGGATAATTGGATATCGGTAGCTGAAATGTGAGGACGAGGAATTCTTCTGGAACGATGGCCTCCGGTGAAAAGAAATGGAAAAACAACTCCTGACATACTCCGGATGGGTAAGAAAAGGAATATCTAACAAACGGAATAATTTGAGAGGATAACAAGAAGCTAGAATCGCGAATCTTCGAGAGAATAGACAAGATTTAAGAGGAACTCTTCTTCGGTCTTCAAATGTTGAGAATGACGACGAGGAACACCAGTAAAAATTACTGGGATACTCCGGGAGGATGAAAAACGAAGAGGTTGAGCCAACAATGAAATGATTCGAAATCGATCTTGGAAAAGGCATGTGATCGATGGAATCCATTCTACGCTACACTTGAAAAGAATTACGGGAAATTAGAAGAGTCGTAAGATCCTCGAAAAGACATGTGGGTTAGGGCCCATCGAAAAGAAACACCGCTGGAAAGGGATGTTGAACAGATAGATGATGCACCGAAGAACTGAAATATTTTATCGAGGTGACAACCTCGAATTAATTCAACACGTATTTAATCTCTCGAGATGTCTTCAAGACTCGGAATGATTGAATGGCGAGAGGCAAACGAGCAAAGAGAACACTTGATCCAAGGAAAAGAATATGATCAACACCAAAAACTTGAATTGAATCCACCGAAAAGAAAGGGATGAAGAATGACGAACGAGACGAGAATTCGCCGGTTGAGATAATTTATGAAAGACTGAAGAGGTTCCGCACGAATGAGATAGCTGGTCGAGAGAGAGTCAGACTCCGAGAATAATAGGGTGGGAGGGCGGGAAAACAAAGACAAATCGGAAGGGGGAACCGACGAATATCTTGAAGAGAAAACCACCGGTTGAAATCATTGAGGAAAAAAAAACAAAGACTTCGCACGAGTAGGATGGATACTCGATTACGGACTCTGGTTCCGAGAAGAAGAAGGGTGGGCGGGTGGGAAAATAAAACAACTGGGGATTGAACTTGGCAAAGATGAAGATGGTCGAGTCAACTAGACGAGAAATGCACCGGATCAAAAGAGCTGAGGAGCAACGATCGGAAAACCAACTGCGTGATCCTAAAGAAAATTTGAAGGGGAAGAGAAGTAATTCAAAACACCTACGCCAAGATTCCTTACCAGAGCGATTTAAGGGCTGAGGAGTAAAAGAATTCCTACTTTCCGATATAACTAGACTCAGAAAACAGTTTTCTTCTAGACTCAACAACGGCCAAACTACACGATCAATCAAGGGGCTCCTAGGGTCGGTCGAGGCTCGATACCAACTTGTCATGCCCAATATGCACCCTATCCAAAAGGAACTCGACGGTCCCACCAAGGATAGACCCGATATTGGAACGCTTTTGCAAGGTGGATATCATTACATCAACATTACATAATAGATGGGGATACATACATAAGGCACAAATGCCACAAGAATACATCAACATCATACAACATACAAAGAGATCAACATCCGACTACGGATGAAACATAAACAGAAACTCAAACGACATCCACCTCGCTAGCCCAGGCCCGACCGAACCTATCCCCGATCAAGAAGCAGCAGAAGAACTCCAAAACAAGCAAACATCGCTCTCACGTCAAGATCATCGCAACCTGTACTCTGCAATCGGTGGTATAGTAATCAGGAGCCACGAGGACTCAGCAATCCCATTACCATGGGTATCAAGACTAGCAAAGCTTAAAGTGAAAGGAAGGGGTAAAGTGGTGAGGTTGCAGCAGAGGCTAAGCATATATGGTGGCTAACATACGCAAATGAGAGCGAGAAGAGAAACAAAGGAACGGTCGTCAACTAGTAATGATCAAGAAGTGATCCTGAACTCCTACTTACGCCGACATAACCCAGAAACCGTGTTCTCCTCTCGATCAACCCCAAAAGAGACACTCACGGTTACGCACATGGTTGGTGTATTTTAGAAGAGTTTGCTTCAAGTTTACTACAACCGGATATTAACAAATTCCCATCTGCCACATAACCGCGGGCACGGCTCTCGAAAGTTTATACCCGCAGGGTGTCCCAACTTAGCCCATGATAAGCTCTCGCGATCAACGAAGGATATTCTTCTCCCGGAAGACCCGATCAGTCTCGAATCCCGCCACAAGACATTTCGACAAAGAATAAAACAAGACCAGCAAAGACGCCTGATGCAATCGACAATCCCGATAGGAGCTGCACATATCTCGCTCTCGTGGCAACACCGGATGAGACATCCTACGAGTAAAACCAAACCTCGAAGTTTCCACGAGGGGCCCCGCATCTACTTCGGTTTGGGCCAACACTTAGACAAGCATTGGCCCGGGGCTAATAAAGATGACCCTTGGGTTAATTACTCCCAAGGGAAATATAGGTGGTGGTGAGGCAAATGGTAAAACCAATGTTGGGCCTTGCTGGAGGAGTCTTATTCAAAGCGAACTGTCAAGGGGGTCCCATAAATCACCCGACCGCGTTAGGGACGCAAAATCCAGGAACATAACACCGATATGACGGATACTAGGGCGGCAAGAGTGGAACAAAACACCAGGCATAAGGCCGAGCCTTCCACCCTTTACCAAGTATATAGATGCATTAATAATATAAAATATATTGTGATATCCCAACAAGTAAACATGTTCCAACAAGGAACAACATCTCCATGTTCCAACAAGGAACAAACTTCATCTTCACCTGCAACTAACAACGCTATAAGAGGGGCTGAGCAAAGCGGTAACATAGCCAAACAACGGTTTGCTGAGAAGGGTGACAACGAGTTAGAGGTTCATGGCAATTTGGGATGGCTTGATAAACAGGTAATAGGTAGCGCGGCATAGCGATAGAACGAAGCAACTAGCATAGCAATGATAGTAATGAGATCCAAGGTAGCGGTCATCTTGCCTGAAATCCCGCTAGGAAGAAGAACGAGTCCATGAAGAAGATGAAGCCACGAAGACGAACCAAGCGTAGGCGAACGAATCCTCACGATCGCAACGAAACGGGAACTAACAAGAAGAAGCACATACCATAGTAAACACCCCACACATGAACATGACAAGATGCACAACAAGCATGATGCATGACAAGACTACATGAAGCTACTCATGGCAAAAGATGATGCAAACAAGAACAACACATCAAGGCAAGTTTAAATGAGGCCGGAAACAACATAGAACAATTCCGGTAAGTCCTCATATGCAAATTTCGAAATTGTTCGAGATATGAATAAACCTTATGTTCAAGTTGTTAAACAGCAAGTTAGGATGCACCACGATGATCTACACGAAATTCTAGTCAAGTTAAATATAAAGTTCATTAGATTCGGAGCTACGGCCTAGAAGATATGAGCAAAACAAGATAAGCATGGCATTGATGCGAAATGCATACAAACATCAAGCAAACACCTCAAAACATGGATGCAACATGATAATATGAAGCTACATGCAAAATCACGCAAGTTTCATATAGATCACACTCAAAACGGAGCAACGGTGCAACACATACACACAATACAAGTTATAGCAACAATCTGTCCAAAACAGCAACTAGGCATATTGCAAGCACCAAAACAATATGCTACAACACCTCAATATGAGAACAAAAGGCATGGGCATGAAGTACATGTAAAGCATGACAAAACATGAACACTGAGCTATCTCCAGAAATCACTAGAACATGCTCAAACACACATGGAAAGATTGCAATTAATAACAGTTTCAGACTTTAGCAGAAATAACATCAGGTTGCAATGTTTAGAGCTATCAAACAACATGCTACAGGAACTTAACCTGGCAAACAAAGGCATGGAATGAATCTACTAATTGCATAGAACAAAAGACCTTTACTGACCATAAGCCAAAAAGGATCAGAAGATATGATGGAACCCATGTAAACATGGCAAGTTATATTACAGATTCATACATGGCAGGAACAACAATAAGTAGACATGTTGGTGAGCTTGAACCACTCACCACAGAGCAATACATGGCATGGCAAGGCAACTCACAGTAAGAAGACATGGCATAGAAGCTATACATGGCAAGAACAACATCATATCATACACGGATCAACTACAACAACCTTGGCAAAATTGAATTACATGTAAACAATCTGCCAGGAAACATTTTATAGCAAAAGTAGAGCTCGATTGACTCAAGCTATGGCACTCCATAATTACAAACAAGGGCATGGATGGATAGAGAATAACCATATGTTCAAAACATCCTTACTGAAGTATCTCAAAATAAGCATGGATCTCTCGGTAGCATCAAGTTTAAATGGCATAAAATATCATCAGTAATGTGGTTGAAATCAGCAACATCATGAAGCCTAGTTTGCATGCTTGTGCTAGTCACCACAGAGATCACAAAAATACAAGGCATACACCCCTGTAAAGATGGCATGGCATATTACAAAACACATGTAGGACTCAAGTTCATAGGGTGCACACATCAATCATGGCAAAATGAAAAGTGCATGTTCGATAAGAATCGAAACTAACATCACATAGCCCTCTTCTAACAGCATTTCGGGCATCAAGATGAGCTCAAATAAAAATGATGCAATGAGATGAAATGATCTACTCTTTGAGACGAACAATTTGACATATCACACGCACGAAACGGAGCAATATGCAGAGAGTTATGGCATGATGAAAATGCAACAAAATAATGACAGAAAGGACTGAGGGGATTTCGGGGGAGGAGAAGAAAGTCAACATCGGGTTGCACGGTTTACGAGGATCGCCGGAGTTGCCTGGATCTCGCCGGAGAAGAGAGGGAGAGGTAGCCGGAGTGCGGGCCGGCCGGATCCGGGGCCGGGGAGGACGGGCGGCGCGGGAGCCGGTTGGGCGGCGGCGCCAGGCGCGGAGGGGCGGGCCCAGCGTGGAGGTGGCGGAGCGGAGGACGGCGCCGGGCGATGGCGGCTGGGAGGCGTGGCGAGGCGGCGGCGCTGGGCGCTAAGGCCGGGCGGCGCCAAGCGAGATGGCTGCGCCGGGCGGCGCGGGCCACCGGCGAGGAGCTCCGGACGGGCGGCGGGTCCGCGCTGCCGCGACGCTGTGCGAGGCGGCAGGCGGCGGCAACCGGCGGCGGCGGGGCGGAGCGGTCGGGCGGCCGCTGCTGGCTGGCGGGCCGCCGCTTGAGCCCGCGGGCATGGCGGCGGGAGGAGGCCGGAGGCCACGTGGCACGGTGGGATTGACGGGCGGCGGCGCGGACATGTCCGGCCGTCGGCGGACGCGTCCGGCGGCGCGGGGAGAGGCTAGGCTAGGGTTTGGACTGCGATTTTTTGAGGGAAGGTGTTTATATAGGTAGAGGGAGCTAGGAGAGTCCAAATGAGGTGCGGTTTTCGGCCACGCGATCGTGATCGAACGACCGAGAGCATGGAGAGGAGTTTGCTGGGTTTTGGGCCACTTGGAAGGGGTGTTGGGCTGCAAAGAGAAGGAGGCTTTTTGGTTACCCTGCTAACTGCTGAGTACCAAACGACCTCCAAATGGCACGAAACTTGACAAAGCGGTTCACCGGTGCTATACCAAGGCCGCTTGACAAACCTCGGTCCATTCCGAGACCGCTTAACACCCGCACACGAAAAAGAGGTAAAAGGGGCGCCGGAGACATAGGAGTGCCGGATTGCAAAACGGACAACGGGAAAATGCTCGGATGCATGAGACGAACACGTATGCAAAATGAAATGCACTTGATGACATGATATAAAATGCAGATGATGACATGGCAAAGTGCAACACGCAAGCAAATGACAAGGCAACAACGATTTAATAATCAAGTGACACCGGCGATCGAATCCTCATGCGTATAAATTCCTTCAATAAGCTATTTTCTTGCTCAAGTGTAACTTGGCTAAGAGAATCATTAGTGGAATCAAAAGAACTACTAGAAGAAACAATATTGACATTATTATTG